>JAVTVY010053082.1:0-25371 GCA_036873755.1 Hanleya hanleyi | reverse complement strand
GAGAGAAAATCGAAGATTAAGGGGATAGTGTAATATAATTTCCGGATCCGTGTGATAATTTGAGTTAAGTTTTTTTATATGTCGCAGCGCGCCATTTTAAAACATGTTCATTCGTCTCACCCCAAAACAAAACGACATTTTTATTGTTATTTAGTGCTGCAGGAGATGAGTTGAATAATTGTTTGTGTGATGCAAGTTTGAATCACGTTATAAATCTATGAACTGTCGAGGTAGCTATTGTTTCCGATGATGGGAATGGCTCTGTAGCACATTTTTTTTGCTGCTGCTGTTGTGCTGCTGTCACCACTTGCTGAACAGATGCCATTTGGTTTGATTGACATTCAAAATGATGCAGACACTGGATGTGTGTCGAAAGACATCGGGAAAAATCTGGCAGAGGAAACCTGCACCAAGTGATGACGGGTAATCACAACAAATGATTTGACCGATGCTAGTCAGACTAATTCTCTATCATGGCGATTCATCCACAAGCTTTATTATCCTCGCTGCATGTATATATGACTGACTGTAAATAACATTGATGTGAAATTTACACGTGAATCATGGTTCTCCAGATACTGGAGGAAAGTAACGGAACTGAATTGATGGTTAATTTGTGACAGATTGTCCTCACCTGGTTGGGGTGCTATTATTTACCGAATTCAGGACATTTCCATTTCCCCCTGCCTATATTTGTACGACAGATAAAATATTAACAAAACAATTAGGAACCTTTTTTTTCTTGTTATTAATAAGCTTAATTTGGCATGACTCCTCTCCCCCCCATATATATCTTTAAGATAGCATGACTGCCTGGTTATTGGACACTTTTTATGAATAAGAGTCTGCAGGTCGGCCATGCAACCACATACGGCCGAGAAAGTAACACTGGATAAAAGACTACATCTTTAGTGATAAATTGTCATAAAAAAATATTGAAGAAAAAATACGGGGAGAGACTGGGAATAGTTGAAACGCAGGGACCATCCACGGTATAGTTATTGGACACTTTTTCAGTGATGGATTTATTTGAAACTAATCCACTAACTGTCAAATTGTTTGTCCCACAGTCTTTAGTAAACCTCCAAGAATATTTAAACATGAATCCGCACTGTAGCCCACAAATGATTTTTGGAATGATCGTCGAGGATTCAATCGGTCCCAAATTTTGCAGTTTTTGGGAGTGTTCATTATCCTTGGCTGTCAATCAGTGCTATTGCCACTGTGAGCCACATGTCATGCTATCGTAAACTGGCTGCTCCCCGGAAATGTTCTATTTTTAGATGGAGTGGTGGGGAGAAATGCACATCGTCTGCCAAACTCCGGTCGTGTTGCACACTGAGATTCAGACTGGAGATTCTCCATATTTGTGGGAACATTTTCAGCCAAATTTCGTTGAATCTAATCAAACCTGCAATCAGGAATAAAACTTTAAAACTGGAGGAAATTTGCTGACGCATTTATTCACCCAAATTTGTGAGACTATTTCCGACCCGCATGAGGGCTTAACGTGCACAAATTCCGTGAGTAAACAGAAACTGATCAGCATGTCTTTGTAACTAAACTGTAAAATTAGATTTGTATTACAGTTGTCATGTAATATTCCCAGAAAATAATCCCGCGGCGCTGGGTCTAGGTGTCCAATAATAGGGCCTGTCCAATAATGGGGCAGTCATGCTAGTGTTAACAAAAGTATTATAATTTTGGCACATGTTTGAATTTGAGAGATAAGCAATGATAATTGCACTGTGCCATGTGTTCATACTATGCGAATATGGTTTTGTTATCGACTGCATTTTCACCTGTAATTTAGTTTGTCTGTATTATTTCTTGCTTGGAGGTCAGATTGGGGGTATTTTCATCGCAGAAGATGGCAAAGTCTGTTGCTGCTGCTCTCTTCTTTCGATGTTGACAGGAAGTGAGGGTGAAATTACTGCATATGCAAATTGGCGATATTTCACAGTGTACTGTGCATCCACGCATGTACTACTCTCCATTGTCGAGACTTGAGCTCCCCCTAATAAATCTGCAGAATAAGAACCTACGGAAAATGTGAGCAGAGCAATCAGTTGTATGTGCGATAATTTCTCCCTCACTTAACATGTCAACATGAAAAGAAGAGAGCAGTGGCAGGGATTTTACTATCTTCTACTATGAAAACCCGGCCAATCTGGCTTCCAAATAAGAAAAGACACAGCCAAGGTGAAGCAGGTAAGTAATTAACCTTTAAACTAATTGTGTTTGAAAATGCAGTCGATTTGGGGGAAAAAACCATTTTCGCTTATGAGTGCACATGGTTGTCTAACTAGTTTGTTTTTACAGAGATGCAATCACTTCTCTCATGCATGTGCCGAAATTCTATTAAATCACCAACACTGAGTCCCAAATAAAACGAAAAGGGGATACTGTTTCCGATAGTAGTAATTTTATCCCCTTACTCTCCAACTGGTGATGCAGTTGAGTTGCGAAAAAAACTCATGCCCAGTCAAGTCCAGTACAAAAGTAAAAAATTACTGTCAGACAATGTAAAGTCCAGCCATGTCTGAAAGAAATAGTTGTACACCCAGAGACTATTTGGAAATTGTGATTTCTGAATCTAAGTTTGAAATTGGAATTTGAAATTAAAAAATTTAATTTGAAACTTGGTTGAAAAATTTAGTTTTAAAGTTTTAAATGTTGAATTTGAATGGTAATTCTAATTTCAGTTTTAAATTGAAATTAAAAACTTCAAATTCAATGTCAGAAATTGATCTAGTTTTTAAATAATCATTTCGAAGCATATTTATATAATTGAATTTAAATTTGAACCCTGAAATTGAATTTTAAAATCTGAAAAATACATTTGAAGAGAATTCATATTACATGAAATCACCTGAAAGTCAAATCACTTCAAATTTGACCCTAACCTGATGCTATAGAGAGAAAAATGTGTTCAAATTTTCAACTTGAAACTTCGAAGTTTACAGGCGAAAAAGAAAGTTGACAAAGAAAACCTTCAGTTATCATGTCGCGAGTTTTTGAATCCCAACTGGAGCCTGAACGTAAAATTATTTAAACTGGATGTGGAAAAAATTGCTACTGGACAGCAGGCAGCTGAAAATGCTACTGGACTTGGCCGGACATTGCAGTATCTTTACTGGACATCACTGGATTGTTATCTATTTTTTTGACTGGACATGTCTGGACATGACTGGATGGTTAATAGCAGGATCGCCTGCCTGGTGTTAGAGATTTATCTCACAGTAAATGAGGCGGAAGGTGCAACACACGGTTGAGTGATCCTGGTAAATAATTGTTTAAAAAACTATTCAACCATTCTACAACACTTATATATTTACATCAATCAATTGTCATGGTAAGCCCAAAATGGGGTCAATTGTAGTTTCGTTGAAACATATGAACTGATAGAACAGTTGGTAACACACTGTAACTAATATATGCAGAATATTAAAGTCTTGTGAAGGACCGATTAGTTTAAAAATGACTGTAATGCCTCAAGGGAGTAACTTACGGATTTCTCCTCATTTATGGGGACATAAATCTCTAACCTCTGCTCAGTCAGGATAATCTCTCAGAAACTGACCATTGTCATGAAGGAAGCTCAGACTAAAGATATACACGTTGCAATGTTTGTCACAGTAACTTTTTTCTTGTCATTCACCGAAATGTTACCCTGCACAGCCTGCTGATCCTCGCTGTTTTTGGTTGCCTAAGCAGACAAAAAGAAAGAAAATTATTTTTTTTTAAACAAATTTGTTCTCTGAACATGCCAAAACCAAAAGTAATGCAAGTAATTGTACTAAAGGTTGTCTGGCTGTTTTGAGAGCTTCCATGGATTAAGTATCCCTCAGTGCTTCATACACATATCACTAGAAACTTATTTAGATCTATCATCAACATTGAATTTCTGGCCACAGCGCAGGTGTTTTGGTGAGGGGTAATAAGATATTCACTGAAAATCATTTCCACTGTCTGAACTGAGTTCACTTGCAGTGCAATTAAAACGAGGCCATTAGATAACGTTTCAGTGAAGTCACGCATATGATCGTGATCTTCCACGAGACCCGAATTCGAAAATTGAAACTGACATAGTTTGAGTTAGCATCCTGCAAAGGGCATCTCCGAACTGTCAACGTACAGCGATCGATATTTGAGTGTTTGCTTCACCAGCTCTCGCGGTGTAAATAATCTTCGTCTTGACAATGGGATATGTCTCATGAAGGCCAGCATTGGTAAAGTATTAAATAAAACCAAGATCCTCCGACTATAACCAATGGATAAATGAGTGTGAATTCAGTCTAAATGAGATTTTGTATATACCATACATGCTGGACGTGGATGAGGGTGATCATGTTAGAAGTTCAGTCATTAAGGTAGAAATTTGAACTATCTTATTTATGATACACCGCACATATGATACATGTAGGTATATGTTGTTTAACATGTGATTGCATTTGATCTGACAATTTTCTCCTTATTTGACTAGGTTATTGGTCACCGTTACCAACAGCATATCGAGTGCCCTGCCTCTGTCTGCACGGAACATTCGCTTTCTCCATGCAGGCTTTGATTCTTCCGGAGACAGTTTTATAGCTGGAGATTACCAAGGAAATATATTTGAATTTGATCTGTCAAGAAATAGGTGAGGTCTACCCATAATTAATTTCAACAAATTTGAATGTTCGTTAAATCCAGTTGCGAACCTTGAAGGTTAGAATTGAAGTTATGATTTTCTGGGGAGGTCCTTGTCAATGAGGTTGGTCTTTTTACCTGCGGCACGCAGGTCTACGGGAGGCTCGCGTTGTTGTTCTTGTTGTTGTTCTTGTTCTTGTGACTTTTTGAAATGCGCATGCGCTAAGAGAGTGTGATCTCTGCCACACTTTTCTTTTCAACCTCCGATCTCACATGACAATACTGTCTTCAAGCGCGTTTGAAATTCATTTGCAACTATATTCGATGGAATGAATTATTGCTTCGTTAATTATTATATATGAGAATAGTGTGAATAACGTCAAAGGACCTACGAAGTAGGGTAGGCGTTAGGACTCCGACACGCACTGTGCTCTTAGACCCCCAGTTGAAATCCTGCCAATATTAAGATGGGCACGGCCCAAGTTAGAATCAATACAATATACAATATGTTTATTGCACGACTCGTAAAATGGTACAAGTATGGCAAACAAAACAATATAATTACTATGGTACTTTAGCAACGTAGTAATTATTAGTTAGTATGGTTTGAACCAACAGTGTGGGTTAGTAGTAATTCTAGGACATAACATAGAAGTTGCCAGTGTGTTGATGTATAAACTCTAATTAAGAAGTGTCCAACCGGTTTTTTGATGGAGGGTTAAGGTTGAGCCGTGACTGGTACATTTGGTGTACCAGTCTTCCTATTTTTGAAGCATTGTCTCTGTGGGGATTTAGTATAGATTTAACTTTTATAATTTCCGGATGGGGTGGGAGTCGGTTACTGTGGATAATTTGGTTTATATAATCTCTGTGTTTGTTATGTCGAGGACAGTATAGCAAGAAGTGTACTTCATCTTCTACCACATTTTGGGTACAGTAGCGACAGATCCGGTCACATCTTGGGGTGTTTTTATACCTACCGGTCTCTATTTCGAGTTTGTGACAGCTGATTCGTAGTTTTGTTATTGTTCGTCTATGATCCGGGTTTTGTATATTTTCTAGTGATCACCAGTGATTTTAATCAAAAATCCCCAGAAATTTTCATCAAAAGTAGGTCCACTCGAAACATGCTGGCAACAGTCCCCTAATGCACCTTCATGCCCAGTGTGAATAACGCCAGAGGACCTACGAAGTAGTGTATGCATTAGGACTCAGACACGCACTGAACTCTTGGACCCCCAGTTGAAATCCTGCCAATTTTAAGATGGGCACGGCCCAAGTTAGAATCACCAGTGATTTTAATCAAAAATCACCAGAAATTTTCATCAAAAGTAGGTCCCCTCGAAACATGCTGGCAACAGTCCCCTGATGCACTTTAATCCTAAAAATCAAGGTTCTAATATCAACAGTAACACTCAAATATAACATATCTCTCAGATATAACATATATATAAATATTAATATTCATGTCACTGTTCCATTTTTATCTCGCCTTACGAAGTAAAGGGGAGATATTGTGAGAGGGGGAAAGAGGATGTCGTCGTCGGTGTCGGTGTCGGTGTCGGTGTCGGTGTCGGTGTCCCCTGCCTGGAAATGAATGGGTTTTTGGTTTAGCAAGTTAAAAAAAAATCTAGAATAATTAGAAAAAATATAAAAAAAAATATAAAAAATATGGGGGGTGGGTATGCCACCTGGGGGTACTACCCCTGGGGTACTCTAATGTGAAAATCCCTATGAATGAGTTTTGCGTTTAGCTGAAGTGCACATGTACATCTGTACTTGGAAAGTTTCTTGCAGTTGTCAGCTGTCATTGGATGATTATGAAACTTGGTATACATGTTTCTTATGATGAGAGGATGTACCTGTGCTATTTTTGAGAAGAAATATTAATTTTTTTCAAAATTATGGCAAATGAAGAGTTTTCTGTTTAGGTAAATTGTACATGTAGGCCTCTACATGTATACATATACATATACATGGTAACTTTGCTCCAGTTGTCAGCTGTCATTGGATGATTATGAAACTTGGTACACATGTTTCTTATGATTAGAGGATGTACCTGTGCTATTTTTGATAAGAAATATTAATTTTTCTCCAAATTATGGTAAATGAAGAGTTTTCTGTTTAGGTAAATTGTACATATACATGTCCATGGTAAGTTTGCTCCAGTTGTCAGCTGTCAATGGATGATTATGAAACTTGGTACACATGTTTCTTATGATAAGAGGATGTACCTGTGCTATTTTTGAGAAGAAATATTAATTTTTCTCAAAATTATGGCAAATGAAGAGTTTTCTGTTTAGGTAAATTGTACATACAGGCCTCTACATGTATACATATACATCTACATGATAACTTTGCTCCAGTTGTCAGCTGTCATTGGATGATTATGAAACTTGGTACACATGTTTCTTATGATTAGAGGATGTACCTGTGCTATTTTTGACAAGAAATATTAATTTTCTCCAAATTATGGCAAATGAAGAGTTTTCTGTTTAGGTAAATTGTACATGTAGGCCTCTACATGTATACATATACATGTACATGATAAGTTTGCTGCAGTTGTCAGCTCTCATTGGATGATTACGAAACTTGGTACAAATGTTTCTTATGATTGGAGGATTTATTTGTGCTATTTTTGAGATGAAAAATTAATTTTTCTCCAAATTATGGCAACTGATTTGAGTTTTGCGTTTAGCCGAAGTGCACATGTACATCTGTACACCACAGTTTGCTGCAGTGGTACACATGTTTCTTATGATTAAAAGATGTACCTGTGATACCATCCATACCATCACTACCATCCATACCATCACTACCATTCCTACCATCACTTCCATCCATACCATCACTACCATCCATACCATTCCTACCATCACTACCATCCATACCATCACTACCATCACTACCATCCATACCATCACTACCATCCATACCATCACTACCATTCCTACCATCACTACCATCCATACCATCACTACCATCCATACCATTCCTACCATCACTACCATCCATACCATCACTACCATCCATACCATCACTACCATCCATACCATAACTACCATCCATACCATCACTACCATCCATACCATCACTACCATCCATACCATCACTACCATCGCTACCATCCATACCATCACTACCATCCATGCCATCACTACCATCCATACCATCATTACCATTCCTACCATCACTACCATTCCTACCATCACTACCATCCATACTATCACTACCATCCATACCATCACTACCATCCATACCATCGCTACCATTCCTACCATCACTACCATCCATACCATCACTACCATCCATACCATCACTACCATCCATACCATCACTACAATTCATATCATTCCTACCATCCATACCATCACTACCATCCATACCATCACTACTATCCATACCATCCATACCATCACTACCATCCATACCATCACTACCATCCATACCATCACTACTATCCATACCATCCATACCATCACTACCATTCATACCATTCCTACCATCCATACCATCACTACCATCCATACCATCACTACTATCCATACCATCCATACCATCACTACCATTCATACCATTCCTACCATCCATACCATCACTACCATCCATACCATCACTACTATCCATACCATCCATACCATCCATACCATCACTACCATTCATACCATTCCTACCATCCATACCATCACTACCATCCATACCATCACTACCATCACTACCATCCCTACCATCCATACCATCACTACCATCCATACCATTCCTACCATCACTACCATCCATACCATCACTACCATCCATACCATCACTACCATCCATAGCATCGCTACCATTCCTACCATCACTACCATCCATACCATCACTACCATCCATACCATCACTACCATCCATACCATCACTACCATCTATGCCATCCTACCATCCATACCATCACTACAATCCATACCATCACTACCATCCATACCATCACTACCATCCATACCATTCCTACCTTCACTACCATCCATACCATCACTACCATCCATACCATTCCTACCATCACTACCATCCATACCATCACTACCATCACTACCATTCCTACCTTCACTACCATCACTACCATCCATACCATTCCTACCTTCACTACCATCCATACCATCACTACCATCCATACCATCACTACCATTCCTATCATCCATACCATTCCTACCATCCATACCATCACTACCATCCATACCATCACTACCATCCATGCCATCACTACCATCCATACCATAACTACCATTCCTACCATCACTACCATCCATACCATCACTACCATCCATACCATCACTACCATCCATGCCATCACTACCATCCATACCATAACTACCATTCCTACCATCACTACCATCCATACCATCACTACCATCCATACCATCACTACCATCCATACCATCACTACCATTCCTACCATCACTACCATCCATACCATCACTACCATCCATACCATCACTACCATCCATACCATCACATCCATACCATCACTACCATCCATACCATCACTACCATTTCTACCATCACTACTATCCATACCATCACTACCATCCATACCATCACTACCATTCCTACCATCACTACCATCCATTCCATCACTACCATCCATACCATCACTACCATTCCTACCATCACTACCATCCATTCCATCACTACCATCCATACCATCACTACCATTCCTACCATCACTACCATCCATGCCATCACTACCATCCATACCATCACTACCATTTCTACCATCACTACTATCCATACCATCACTACCATCCATACCATCACTACCATTCCTACCATCACTACCATCCATACCATCACTACCATTTCTACCATCACTACTATCCATACCATCACTACCATCCATACCATCACTACCATCCATACCATCACTAGCATCAATACCATCCATACCATCACTACCATCCATACCATCACTACCATTCCTACCATCACTACCATCCATACCATCACTACCATTTCTACCATCACTACTATCCATACCATCACTACTATCCATACCATCACTACCATCACTACCATCCATACCATCACTACCATCCATACCATCCATACCATCACTACTATCCATACCATCACTTCCATCCATACCATCCATACCATCACTACCATCCATACCATCACTACCATTCCTACCATCACTACCATTCCTACCATCACTACCATCCATTCCATCACTACCATCCATACCATCACTACCATCCATACCATCACTACTATCCATACCATCACTACTATCCATACCATCTATACCATCACTACCATCCATACCATCACTACCATCCATACCATCACTACCATCCATACCATCACTACTATCCATACCATCACTACCATCCATACCATCACTACCATCCATACCATCACTACCATTCCTACCATCACTACCATTCATACCATCACTACCATCCATACCATCACTACCATCCATACCATCACTACCATTCCTACCATCACTACCATTCCTACCATCACTACCATCCATACCATCACTACCATTCCTACCATCACTACCATTCATACCATCACTACCATCCATACCATCACTACCATCAATACCATCCATACCATCACTACCATCCATACCATCACTACCATCCATTCCATCACTACCATCCATACCATGATGGTGATGGTAGTAATCCCACTTGGGACTGGACTATCCAGCAGTAATCCCACAGAGGACTATCCATCAGTAATAACATGGGACTGGTCCACCCAGCAGTAATCTCACACTGGAATGCCCTATGTACCAGTAATCCGACTGCACTGACCTATCCATCCTACATGGGATTAGCTTTTGCCAGTAATCCCACATGGGACTGATGTTATTGTCTGTACCAGATAATCTATTCCAGACATTATTGTCTGTACCGCATCACTTATTCCAGACCTTATTGTTTGCTCTACATGTATGCTTTCAATACTGCTGCACCTTTGGCGGATGACCCCGCAAGGCGAGATGTTGGGGTTCTCAGAACGCTTGTTTCTCTAGTTGTATTCCTCTTAAAATTTTGTACTCTGCCCTTGACTGGTGTTTGTACAATAAAATCTTGAATCTTGAATGATTATTTTGCCGACGAAAGGATTCAGATGGACTCACTCATTACCGGACAATTTCAAATGGTAGCCCACTTCGAAGAGACAGAAATGACTATGTAGTATTTAATGAGTTGGACACCCCTGTGCGCGAACAATACCTCGCAGTCGTGCAGTTATATTGTGCACTTTCGGTTGCATGACATTCGGCAAATAGCTATTTTGAATGATTCTCTTTCAGAACACAGCCTCTCTATCCTCATTCTCGCAAGCCAGGGCCTTGATTCGCTGGTATTGATGTTCCCGTCCTCTTCCGCACTCAGAATCCCTTTAGAATAGCATTAATCACTTCCAAAAATTCAATACTTATGTGTATCAGCAGACAATGCGCAGAAACATATTGCATTTGACATCATTCTCTAAGTCAGAGCCCATTTCTGCTAGAATTTACTGGTTCTATACAAAATTTACGTTACTTTGTCAGTTTTACGAATGGAAGGACGTCATTTATTAGCAGATGCTGACCATAAAAGCGATCTATCTGTCCTCGTTGTCAAAAGCTAGGGCCTTGATTTCCAGGAGAGGAGAATTTGACATCATTCTCTTACACACATACCTTGTTTAGTGAACTAGCCCTGACATTTTCCACTTAAATTACCTTCGAAAAGGCAAGTTTGAACTTGTCAGATGAGATGATATTTCCTAAGAATGAAATAGTTAATGTCTTGGTATTGACTTTCTGCATGGAAAATAGTGTCAAGGTATTTAGTTTGCAGGTGACACGCAAATACAGAAACTTAATTAATTAGTCCAATTGAATATCAAGACTGTCACAGGCCTTAACTTAATAGTGAAAAGTGTCATTATGCCTCTTGGACAGTTTGATAAAGCCTTCAACCCCATTCCATAGTTTCACAGATCAGAGTGATAGACCTTATACTAAATTCATTGAAAATTAAGGTAATATAAACTTTCCATTATGCTCGGCAACGTAAGCGAGAAGGGAGACTGAAGAGCGTAGATTTTTGCGCTATGACTAAACCCTTGAAATTTATTTGGATTCCAAATATTTGAAATCCTTTTTGATTTGCAAAAATCAACGGCTGAACCGAATGTTTTGAAATTTGGCATACACGATACTTATACCAAGATATTGCCAAACCGATAATTGTGACTTCGTCTGTCAATTCAGTATAGACGGCATGGACCAGTCAAAATCGTTGGATTTTGAACGGGGAAAGTGAATATATATATATATGGTATCAGACCTATTAGGCAATTCCTACAATTGTGAGTTAGAATCTGAAAATTACTTCCCTGGGCATGAAAACACTGGCAGATGTTGTTTTTTCTACCATTACCACTACCTCCGCTGATATGCCTTTCACTGTATTATTGCCACTGCCGCAGGTTTTGACTACAATGTAGTCATTTCTCACTTGTTTGTTTTCAGAGATTAAATGGTCTCATTTTAATTTTTTGTGTTTTCACCTATTAATTACGGTATGCGATATTCTGATAAATTTTCACTCTAACAGGTTTTCGCTTGTACAAAGAACGGGTTCACCATGTACTGCATTGGCCTTCAAACTGAGACGGAAAACAGAGCTATTAGTGGGCATGTCCGACTATTCCCTCAAATGTTATGATACAGGTGAGTACAAGTTATTAAAGTTGTATGTAATATTACTGTTTGGTATGATATCATACATGTGTCGCCACATCAGTCTGCAACATGACTTCATGTTTAGAATTAAGTACGCGAGCTAAAATAGCCCACGTCAAAATATTTAGGAGAGGGTATTTGAAAGTCAGGCGAGTGGTTGCAATATAATACAATATAAAATATGACCGTTTACGTGAGCTAAAAATCACTCTCGTGACATGAATTTACGTGAGTGTTTGCGTGCAGGTGAGCTATCACTCATGCAAAACACGAAGCCCTGCTGCAACAAATTAAAAATCTTCATAACAGGGGTGCACACAACTGTCACTGTTAAAATGTTGATAAAAATGTTTTCGTTAAACCTGTTAAATGTTTTTGCGGAAGCTGGATGAGAACTGAATAAGAAACCCAACAATTCACGCAAGCCTGAAAGAGGCTCGTAATAGAATAATCAGTGGGATTTGAATACTGACCCCCTCATCACTGTACAGATGCTCTTTCAGCTTGGACATTCAGTTGGCAATATAGTTGTGGAATGATTTGAAAAAATAAAAATGGAGTTGCACTTTTTTTTTACAAAATAATGTATGTCTCCCCCAAGGACTCCATCTCATTTCTTATATGATTTGCATTCTTGCTCAATGACCCATTGAGTGTTTGCTTCACCAGCTAAAATTTCAGTATAAGAGAAGTGAAAACATTTGCTGTTCGGCCTGAAAGTGAGTGAGGGCCAGTTCATCTGTTTCCGAAATTATGCATTCAGGAAACAGGGCATGATAATAACAAATTCTGAGAACATGGTGAGAATAGAGGAAGATAGGAGTATAATTTTTTTAGTCTTTCTTATGTGTCATCCTGAGTTTTGAAACACACCGCATCCAAAAATGCCTGGCCATATTTCATGAGATTTGGTTGTGTAGTTAATGAGATATTGAGCTGACAACAGTGCTTGATGGACGCCGGACGGACAGTGGATAGACAGACAGATGACAGACAGACAGCACAAACATTATATGTCTCCCCAACAGTGTTGAGAGAGACATAAAATTGATATGCCACATGGTGAATTATTGTGGTTCATGTACTTTCTATAGACAATTGCAAATTTCTTTTTCTTTATGAACTATCCTATCCAGATTGAGTTTGTTTCCGTAGTTTCATATAAAGCCTGTTCTATGTTGATCTGATAGACACGAAAGAGCTGGTGGCATGGATGAAAGGTCATGAGTCTGCCATTCATCACATCTCCATCCACGCATCGGGGCGGTATGCCCTCACCACGTCAGGGGACACCGCTCAGCTCTGGGACCTTGACAGCTTTGAGAGGAAACGTAAACTCAATATCAAGGAGAGTGTAGGAATTGTAAAGGTGAGTAACTCAATATTAAGGAGAATGTTGGAATTGTGAAGGTGAATAACTCAATCTCAAGGAGAATGTTGGAATTGTAAAGGTGAATAACTCAATCTCAAGGAGAATGTTGGAATTGTAAAAGTTATTAATACAATATCAAGGAGAATGTTGTAATTGTAAAGGTGAGTAACTCAATCTCAAGGAGAATGTTGTAATTGTAAAGGTGAATAACTCAATCTCAAGGAGAATGTTGTAATTGTAAAGGTGAATAACTCAATCTCAAGGAGAATGTTGTAATTGTAAAAGTTATTAATACAATATCAAGGAGAATGTTGGAATTGTGAAGGTGAATAACTCAATCTCAAGGAGAATGTTGTAATTGTAAAGGTGAATAACTCAATCTCAAGGAGAATGTTGTAATTGTAAAAGTTATTAATACAATATCAAGGAGAATGTTGTAATTGTAAAGGTGAGTAACTCAATCTCAAGGAGAATGTTGTAATTGTAAAGGTGAATAACTCAATCTCAAGGAGAATGTTGGAATTGTGAAGGTGAATAACTCAATCTCAAGGAGAATGTTGGAATTGTAAAGGTGAATAACTCAATCTCAAGGAGAATGTTGTAATTGTAAAAGTTATTAATACAATATCAAGGAGAATGTTGGAATTGTAAAGGTGAGTAACTCAATCTCAAGGAGAATGTTGTAATTGTAAAGGTGAATAACTCAATCTCAAGGAGAATGTTGGAATTGTAAAGGTGAATAACTCAATCTCAAGGAGAATGTTGTAATTGTAAAAGTTATTAATACAATATCAAGGAGAATGTTGGAATTGTAAAGGTGAGTAACTCAATCTCAAGGAGAATGTTGTAATTGTAAAGGTGAATAACTCAATCTCAAGGAGAATGTTGGAATTGTAAAGGTGAATAACTCAATCTCAAGGAGAATGTTGGAATTGTGAAGGTGAATAACTCAATCTCAAGGAGAATGTTGGAATTGTAAAAGTTATTAATACAATATCAAGGAGAATGTTGGAATTGTAAAAGTTATTAATACAATATCAAGGAGAATGTTGGAATTGTAAAGGTGAGTAACTCAATCTCAAGGAGAATGTTGTAATTGTAAAGGTGAATAACTCAATCTCAAGGAGAATGTTGTAATTGTAAAGGTGAATAACTCAATCTCAAGGAGAATGTTGTAATTGTAAAAGTTATTAATACAATATCTAGGAGAATGTTGGAATTGTGAAGGTGAATAACTCAATCTCAAGGAGAATGTTGTACTTGTAAAAGTTATTAATACAATATCAAGGAGAGTGTAGGAATTGTAAAGGTGAGTAACTCAATATTAAGGAGAATGTTGGAATTGTGAAGGTGAATAACTCAATCTCAAGGAGAATGTTGGAATTGTAAAGGTGAATAACTCAATCTCAAGGAGAATGTTGTAATTGTAAAAGTTATTAATACAATATCAAGGAGAATGTTGGAATTGTAAAGGTGAGTAACTCAATCTCAAGGAGAATGTTGTAATTGTAAAGGTGAATAACTCAATCTCAAGGAGAATGTTGGAATTGTAAAGGTGAATAACTCAATCTCAAGGAGAATGTTGTAATTGTAAAAGTTATTAATACAATATCAAGGAGAATGTTGGAATTGTAAAGGTGAATAACTCAATCTCAAGGAGAATGTTGGAATTGTAAAGGTGAATAACTCAATCTCAAGGAGAATGTTGGAATTGTGAAGGTGAATAACTCAATCTCAAGGAGAATGTTGGAATTGTAAAAGTTATTAATATAATCTCAAGGAGAATGTTGTAATTGTAAAAGTTATTAATACAATATCAAGGAGAGTGTAGGAATTGTAAAGGTGAGTAACTCAATATTAAGGAGAATGTTGGAATTGTGAAGGTGAATAACTCAATCTCAAGGAGAATGTTGGAATTGTAAAGGTGAATAACTCAATCTCAAGGAGAATGTTGTAATTGTAAAAGTTATTAATACAATATCAAGGAGAATGTTGGAATTGTAAAGGTGAGTAACTCAATCTCAAGGAGAATGTTGTAATTGTAAAGGTGAATAACTCAATCTCAAGGAGAATGTTGGAATTGTAAAGGTGAATAACTCAATCTCAAGGAGAATGTTGTAATTGTAAAAGTTATTAATACAATATCAAGGAGAATGTTGGAATTGTAAAGGTGAATAACTCAATCTCAAGGAGAATGTTGGAATTGTAAAGGTGAATAACTCAATCTCAAGGAGAATGTTGGAATTGTGAAGGTGAATAACTCAATCTCAAGGAGAATGTTGGAATTGTAAAAGTTATTAATACAATATCAAGGAGAATGTTGGAATTGTAAAAGTTATTAATACAATATCAAGGAGAATGTTGGAATTGTAAAGGTGAGTAACTCAATCTCAAGGAGAATGTTGTAATTGTAAAGGTGAATAACTCAATCTCAAGGAGAATGTTGTAATTGTAAAGGTGAATAACTCAATCTCAAGGAGAATGTTGTAATTGTAAAAGTTATTAATACAATATCAAGGAGAATGTTGGAATTGTGAAGGTGAATAACTCAATCTCAAGGAGAATGTTGTAATTGTAAAAGTTATTAATACAATATCAAGGAGAGTGTAGGAATTGTAAAGGTGAGTAACTCAATATTAAGGAGAATGTTGGAATTGTGAAGGTGAATAACTCAATCTCAAGGAGAATGTTGGAATTGTAAAGGTGAATAACTCAATCTCAAGGAGAATGTTGTAATTGTAAAAGTTATTAATACAATATCAAGGAGAATGTTGGAATTGTAAAGGTGAGTAACTCAATCTCAAGGAGAATGTTGTAATTGTAAAGGTGAATAACTCAATCTCAAGGAGAATGTTGGAATTGTAAAGGTGAATAACTCAATCTCAAGGAGAATGTTGTAATTGTAAAAGTTATTAATACAATATTGTAATATGTGCGACTGAAATCTGTGTTGACACTTCCATACACATTCTTCAATTGCATGCTGTTGTTGTTGTTGCAACTTGTGCTCTTCGCGTGTGTTGAAAATAACTACTTATAGAGACATAAAACTACATCGATTGTGACTTCCCGAATTGGACAATTTACAATTTAAATACCTGATGTGACTTTGTATATAGTGCCTGTATTTGATCTCTCAAACTGCTGTGGTATATACTGTTCGATTCCGCCTTCCCCTCGCCCGTGTGGCCATGTTGTTTTTGCCGGTCTGTCAGACCTTCGACAAGTTTACGGTCATGATGACCCCAATGTTATATTTTTGTGTTTGAGCATCAAGCTCTGTGTTTATTGACACATTTTACTGTAACTATTTGTTCTCTTGTATTTTATAATTAATGTGGAATTATATGACATGGAAATTGTAAGTTTGCAGCAGAAAATGCATGCACTATTTTTTTGTGGTTTTTCCCTACTCGCGTAGCGGGAACTGTACGGAAATTTCGACTGCTGTCAACTTTGTTATAACACTTCGTTAAATGGACTGAAGTAAGTATAATTTTTATGGTATGATATTCTACAGTAAAAACGCCCTTCGGTGCACTATGGGAGCCACAGAATTAAATCGTATTTCTATATGTAAACAGTGAAAGAACTTGCATGAACAGTATGGCTCACCACTATCTGTAGCTACCGTGTTGCTAAATGTCAAAACGGTCGGAGCGGTTTTAATTGTGACTTTTCTTGTAAATATTAAATGTATCTGGCAAATCTATGAGAATAACGCTCCTTATATTTGCTATAAGCTCCTCTCATTACCTGTTGGTTAATTATATAATTGATGTTAAACTTTGAAGTAGTTCCACTCAGTTTTCGCCTAGGCGAAGGTTCTCGCTTTTGATTGGATAACGGATGTCACATGACTTTTGTTTATAAATACGGGTGCAGAGAGGCAGTGTCAGTCAGTTTGCTGTCAGTTCTCTTCAGGTACGGATGGACCATTTAACATGGGCCCTGGAATTTACCCATTACGAGCCATATTACAGCAATAAATGATATATGGAATTATATATAGCCCATAAGAATAACATGTGGCCTATATACTAGTATGTATCGTGAATGGGATATATACAGGCAATCATAGTGGGTCTTATGGGGCTACAACCTGAAGCAATGTTATCTCATACTGCCTCTCTCATCCATGTATGCAGGGCTATGTGGTATTATTAAACAAGCTGCACACCATGGAAGGAATCACTGCCTAGCATAGGATATCCATACCATATTACTGTGGTTATAACTGTGATACATTGAAATTTAGAGCATGTTATAACGAAAGAATAAAGACAGTTGGTTTTGTTACACTTTATTCATGACTTGGGAGTTGTTACATGTAACCGTACTGTATCATGGAAAGGAACTTGAGAAAGTGATAAGTTGATAGTGATAGGTCCTCCTCATTGGTCCTCCTCATCGGGCAGCCCATGACTTGTCACAACAAATTAGTATGCAAATAAACGACAACTCCATCAACCGAAGGAATGTAACTGGTCCATCAGCATCTGAATACAGGAAATACCTACCGATCATTTACCTGGTACTGGTACCCTATATATGGAATTGGGTCCTACCAATGGGATACTCTAAGGAATCTAGTACAACGAACAGGTCTTGCTTTCCGAGATCAGGAGTGTAAACGTTGATGTTGTGCAGAGTGGGTGTACAAAAGATTGCCTCATCAAGGGAGGTAATCCATCGTCCTCATCTCAGATATCGGGCTGTTATGCACGAGCAAAACTCTAACCACTTACCATCAAAGAAGTCGATAGCTGCACATTACATGCTCGGTTAACCCGTGACAACTATTCGGCAACTTAGACCCAAAAATCGTTACTTTTATTATACGTAGAGGTCACAGAGACATCTACACTGGTATCCGGTCACAACCCTAGGTATTATATATTCACGTTTACGTCTTGAACACGTCACATAACTTACAATGGTGTCAGAAGTGGGATACTAATAAAAATTTAGTATCCAGTGATACGAACCATCAAGACTTGGTGAAATATCTAGTGTAACCCTGGAAACATTCAGAAAATTTCTTTGCATTTCATTATTGAGGCAATTTACATTATGGCTGACAGTCCTGACTTAGAGGTGACGATACAGCAAAGGGATAATACAAATCAGGCTGCTAAAGAAGGTCCTGCTTCGTCGGATGACGAATATCAGGATTCAGTACAATCTGAGGGTGGCGATAATGCTGATACTATTGGGGAGGGAAAGATAGATGAACGCACAGTTCCTAATAGGCGCCCTGGTCATGCCGGTGGTAATAGACGAGCTGCACCTGAAATGGCACATCCACGTGACTTTTGGTCAGGTAACAGTCACGGTGACTATGCACCAGGGAGGGGTGGTGAACGTAGTACAGTAATAAAGATGAAGCCTGATCCGTATGACGGGAAACATGACTGGGAAGAGTATTACTCACATTTTATGGACTGCGCTGAACTTGGGCTATGGACGCCACGTGAAAAAGTACTAGCTCTGGCTGCGAGTCTGAGAGGCCCAGCCAGAACTTTTTATATTGGGCTCACAGAGGATGAAAAACGTAGCTTTCCTATTTTGGCTATCCGACTAGAAGAACGGTTTGGTAGCAGTCGCCAACAAAACAAATGGATCACTAAATTAGAGGGGAGGGTTCGTCAAGTCGATGAATCTGTGGCTGCACTAGGTGACGACTTACGACAAATGGCGCAGAAAGCATATCCACTCCTCGGGGTTCGAGCACAAGAGGCTTTGGCACTCAATCAGTTATACAAGAGTGTCTCAGTGGAAATGAAATGTAGATGCTTTGATAAATCCTGTAGGACAGTCTCTGATGCGGTCGACGTTATTGAACGTTACGAGGCACTAGTTGGGGAAAAAGAAAGAAAGAAAATGTTAGCAGTTAGGGTGGTAACCGGTCAAGAATGCGAATCTAAGCAAAAGGAAACCAAAGTAAGTGAAGCTGACAAGGAAGATGTACAGGCTATCTTACAGAGATTGGAAAAATTAGAAGGTAGCAGTGGGTCGAGGTTTAAAGGCAACACTAATTCCAGTTACCGGAATAGGAACGGCCGTCCTTCTAATTACAGGCAGGTAGATGGAAACTGTTACATTTGTGGCGCTTCCGATCACTACTGCAGAATTTGTCCGCAAAGACACAGTCGGGCATCTGCTGCCCCTGTGAGTCAACCAGCTCACCAGGGAAACGCGAACCCGTCTCACTTGTAGGCCGGAGGAAGACGGGTGGGGAGAGGCCTGAATCGAACAGTTTAGAAGAATCTATTGTTAAAGAGAGTGATGAAAATAATGCATCTAGCGGACAAAGAAGCACTATACGAATGGGTCAACTTGGCGATAAAATTGACAAATGGGATAATGGCTTATTCGTGTCATCTATCATAGATGGACTGAGTGAATCAGTACACTTACTAGTTGACAGTGGATCCACTAAGACGCTGCTATCGTCAGAAGTCTTTAATAGCATACCAGCGGAATCACGTCCTGAGCTACAGATTATGTCAGGCAGTATCCAGGGAGCTAACGGAGAAAGATTGAATCTGTATGGTGCAGCTGATATCGGTATACGATTGGGAAGCAAAAGATACACACACAAAATGGTAGTTTGTGATATAACTGTACCAGCGATACTGGGTCAAGATTTCCTATTACGACATGTATCGAGGATCGATTACAAGTGGTTAGAATTAGACATAGAAGGAAATTCCATACCATGTTGGATTGGTGGAGAGTCCCAGATGAGCTGCCTTGTCCAAGTCAGGCATACTACTACAGTACCAGGAAATTCTGTGGGATGGATACCTGTACTCATACCTAAGAGTGAATGTTTGGCTACTTCTGGAATAGTTGAACCCTCTGTAGATTTGCTAAAAGACAAAGGTGTCCGATTGGTGAATGGGATAGTGGATACACGGTCATCAGACTTGTCATTACAGCTTATCAATCATAATAGGGAGGATGTTACCCTATATCCGGGAATGAGACTTGGGACGTGTGAATCTCTTTACGAGGTTGAAGGTACAAGTGGGTCACATTGTGCAGCAACCAGTGAGGCTGATCAATCTACTCAGAGTGATACTTTACCAGAGCATTTACAGGACCTTATGGCTCGAAGTTCTACTCATCTATCTACTTCTGAACAAAGTCAGCTAGCAAAACTCCTGATCAAGTATCAATCAGTATTTGCGAAATCATCAAGTGATCTTGGCTGTACTAACAGAGTAAAACATAAAATAAATACCGGAAATACAGCGCCGATAAGGCAACCACTCAGGCGACTCCCATTAGGAAAACATGCCATTGAGAAAGAGGAGATCGAGAAAATGAAGGAACGCGGTGTTATTGAACCATCAACCAGTGCCTGGGCTTCGCCTATAGTACTCTGTACAAAGAAAGATGGGTCCACCAGATTCTGCTGTGATTTTAGAAGGGTTAACGCAGTGACTAAAAAAGATGCATATCCTCTGCCTAGGATCGATGAATGTTTGGATTCTCTCTCCGGAGCTAGATGGTTTAGCTCGCTTGACCTACAGACAGGTTTTTGGCAAATTCCTTTGGACGAACATGACAAGCAAAAGACAGCTTTTTCGACAAGACAAGGCTTGTTTAATTTTACTGTCATGCCATTTGGTTTGGCAAATGCCCCCTCCACCTTCGAAAGGCTCATGGAAGACGTCCTTCGTGGGTTACAATGGGAGGAATTGATTCTTTACATCGATGATATTTTAATCCCGAGCGATACTTTTGCCCAAGCTTTAGAGAGATTAGAGCGGGTCTTACAACGGTTAAAGGAAGCCAATTTAAAGTTGAAACCCTCGAAGTGTATTCTATTTCAACTTTCAACCAAATTTCTCGGGCATATTGTTTCCCATGATGGAGTCCAAACTGACCCCGATAAACTGTCTGCAGTACCAAACTGACCCCGATAAACTGTCTGCAGTACAAGAGTGGCCCCAACCTCAAAATGTAAAGCAAGTCAGAAGCTTTTTAGGATTATGCTCGTATTATCGCCGCTTTGTATGTCATTTTGCTGAAATGGCAAGGCCACTCCACAAACTTACGGAAAAGGGAGCTAAATTTAACTGGAATGCTGAGTGTGAACAATCCTTCAACAAACTTAAGGAAGCATTATCAACTCCACCAGTTCTCGCATATCCAGTTCCAAATAAATCATTCATCGTGGACACTGATGCTAGCAATTTGGCAACAGGAGCAGTATTGTCTCAGGAACATGACGGGAAAGAGCGAGTCATAGCGTACATGAGTCGATCCTTAAATAAGCACGAACGTGTCTATTGTGTCACGAGAAAAGAACTTCTCGCTGTCGTGTCAGCACTCAAACAATTCCATCCATACCTATATGGGCAGAAAATCTTACTGAGAACGGATAACGCAGCTGTGAGCTGGATGAAAAACCTCAAACAGCCAACTGGTCAGACAGCCAGATGGCTGGAAATATTAGGCACTTATGACTTAGAAGTAACACACAGAGCAGGTCGTAGTCACGCGAACGCGGATGCACTGTCTAGGAGGCCATGTAAAGTGTGTACCAAACAACAACAAATCAATGAGGAAATGGAGGAAAATCCATGTCACGTGACCGACGATAGCATTAAATCTGATGATGAAACTACTAGCGCCAGTAGTGTAGGACAAGCTATGGTGGTCACAAGGAGCCAAAAACCAATGATTGATGGACTTAAGGACACAATGGCCATACTGGATGGGTGGAAGGCAAGTGAAGTGAGACAAAAGCAGATAGAAGACAGCAATATTGGGCCCATTTTGATTCCTCTGGAAAAAGGAAAAGATCGACCCAAATGGTCCATGATATCACATCTGTCTAGTTCCGTCAAAACGCTTTGGCGTCAATGGGACCGTCTGAAGATGGTCGGAGGCATGTTACATCGTTATTGGATGAATGACAATGGGAAGACCCTATATCAGTTGATAGTTCCTCAGCCACTCAGAGAGGACGTACTCAAATATTATCACGACATTCCCACTGCTGGTCATCTTAAGGTGGATAAGATGTTAAGCCGAATTGGACAGGCCTTCTACTGGCCTAACATGAAACTTGATGCAGAGGAATACTCTATTAAATGCGACAAGTGTACTGCTAGGAAAACACCCAGAAATGTTGGGCGAGCACCATTGGGTCAGTACCTTGTTGGCGAACCCATGGAGAGGGTATCGTTGGACATTCTGGCAAATCTGCCGGTAACGAATAGTGGTAACAGACATCTACTGGTAATTGTGGATGGATTCACAAAATGGACGGAAGCTGTCCCAATGCCAGATCAGGAGGCTGTAACCGTAGCTAAGGCCTTGGTGGACAACTTCATATGTAGGTTTGGCACACCCTTGCAGGTTTATTCAGACCGTGGGACAAACTTTTTGTCCAACCTCTTCAAGGAAGTGTGTGAACTTCTACAAATTGAAAAAGCACAGACAACCAGCATGCGGCCTCAAGCAAATGGGACCGTTGAAAGATTTAATCGGACTGTGGGAGATATGCTGACGATGTATTGCGAGAAAGAGCAACGTCGTTGGGATGAATTTCTCCCACAGGTTATGATGGCATATAGAGCATCGGAACATGCTAGTACTAAGAAGTCACCCAATATGATGGTGTTTGGGAGAGAGGTAATCATGCCTCTTCATGCCATTGTACAGACACCGCAGGATGATCATCAGATTGATCCGGAACGGTATGCGGCGGAGCTTCATCGAAGTCTACAGAGGGCACATGAAATAGCCCGGGTGGTGCTGAAAAAGAAAGCAGAATATCGGAAGAAACATTACGACACAAAGTCCAAGAAACGGGCATTCAAAACAGGGCAAGCTGTGTGGTTATACTACCCTGTAAGGAAAATAGGCGTATGTTCAAAACTTACCTCACGTTGGAAAGGACCGTATGTCGTCATTAAGAAAATTGATGATCTGACTTACCTGGTGAAGAAAACGCCTAGACAGCAGCCCATAGCATTTCATATCGATCGCCTAATGGAATACAAGGGCAGGAAGTCTCCTACTTGGGGTAGAGACTAGAGGGAATCAACTGATTAGATATTGGTACAAAATCTGCAAGGGAACAATACAGGGGAATATAAACAAGGAATGGACCTGATGGGTAGCATAGATATATATAGGAACTGGAGAACCTTGGGGGACTTACAGTTATGCAGGGTCAGGGTGGGTCTGGCCAACCTAGGCCTGACGTGCACGGAATATTGCTCCTACAGTACTTCTTGGGGAAGTATTCTATGGAAGGCTGCTTGTTTGGTGCAAGCAAGGTCCATTAGATTTTTATATAACTAATTTTGGTTACCAATAGTTCTAGTCAGGAAATGGTGCGGTGACAGTGATTCCTTCTGAAGTAGGTCATGTGGGGGTACTTATACAGATTATACTCACCTGGGAAGATATTCATGATGTTGTCCTATCCAATAGCTGCTACACAGATGAATATATTGAGGCTCTTGTACTTTCAGAATGGCTTCTCTTGGTGTATTAAGATGTCGCTACTGTACAGTTGAGGTGGGGTCGAAGAAGGAAATGAAGCAACACCTACAGTCAGTCGCCCATCATAAATTGGAAGTAGTCTGCCCATTATGTGTCGAGGGTGAGAGACGTTTCCGGCGGACTGTTGACCTCCAGGCTCACGTCAGGAAAGAACACAGTGGGGCTTCCAGAAGGTTGCTTCCTGGCATATTTTCAGAACCCAATGGTCTTTGGATGACGACAACCCCGGATGATTATTCAAGGGTCATCAGCAAACCCCAATGGTCATCGGTAGAGTCTATGGAAGCCAGGCGACTGATGCGGCAGTGGTCCAAAGATATTAAAAGGCCCTCCAGATCCATGGGTGAGTGGGAGGCTGGCTGGGCAAATCAGTACAGGGGTGAACCTGAGGTAAATAAAAAAAAAACCCCGGCAAGCCAGTCCAGTGGGGAATCTACAGGGAATCAAAAGAGAAGAGCACCAGCCAGCCAATATAATGAAGAACCTGCAGCAAAACAGCACAGAGGAGCAAGGGTTTATACACCATCCTACCCCACCATCGATCTTCAACTGAATGTGAATAAAATAGACATTCGATCCACTGGGTTCCAAGTGTGGTGTAGTTCTTCGGATGGCCAATACTTTAAAGCTGATCTTGGAGAAAAAATTTTGTTCGATCCCAAAACAACTGCTGCAATAACACGGAAGATGGCCACACTAACAACAGAATTCAACCCGCCAACTTCAGAGGGTAGGAGAACCGACTCTGTGACCGTCATCAAAGCAGTGGCATTGGCATTAAAGATGGATCGGCGATACGTAACATCGATCTGGCAGTGGCATAAACCATCATTTGAGACCGCCACATCTCCAGTAGCCACATCTCTAACTCACCATGAAGCTCCCCGAGTTGGTACACCATCTCACGTTGATGAGGTCCAAGCATCCACCCCACCACCACCTCTGTATAATCCAACACCCATACATGCAAGTAATACGTCACATCCCATTATCTATGGGGACTGCGAAGATGGTCAATTAACACCGGTCCCGCTTCCGCTGCCCTCAACAGACAGCCTTTCACAGGCAGCACCTGACCCTGTGAGCCCACCTCAAGTCGTCC
>JAVTVY010053081.1:0-27598 GCA_036873755.1 Hanleya hanleyi | reverse complement strand
GTATGGGACTATATGGGGCTCGGTGACTTTTTTCAAAAATTTCACCGATTCGCACGGGGACACTTCCTATCGTGTTCTAAATGACGAGACGAGTAAAACGAGATCCCACAACCCTACCGCAAATGTATAGAAGTACGTTTCCCAGGGGGACAAACATTGATCCTATACCCTCAGTATGGGAGTATATGGGGTTCGGTGACTTTTTTCAAAAATTTCACCGATTCGCACGGGGACACTTCCTATCATGTTCTAAATGACGAGACGAGTAAAACGCGACCCCACAACCTATACCGCAAATGTCGAGAAGTAGGTTTCCCAGGATGGTCCTATACCTCCCATACCCCATATAGGCATTTTCCCGTAATTTAGGATAAAGTCCGTATTCCGTATTTTTTCAGGAAAATTTTTACAAACACCCACCCTGGAACTAGGGGGAGATAACTCTATTGATAGACAAGCCCCGTTAAGCCCGGCGACCTATATACCCCTCATACCCCATATAGGCATTTTCCAAGGTTTTTCGATAAAGTCCGTGTTCCGTATTTTTTTTTTTCAGGAAAAATTTTACATGCACCCACCCAGCCATAAAATACCCTTTCACATAGGCTTCACATGGATACCTCATAGAACTCCATCGGCCCATTAGTGGCTCCCCTAGCTCCCAAAACGTCTATTTCCATACCCTTGGACCACCGCGCATGCGCAGAAGGCCGATATGTCAACCCCACACCCAGTCCATTAGATGCCTCTTCATGAATGCTTCACATTGATACCTCACTCGACCCCATTGGACCATTAGGGGCTCCCCTAGCTGCAAAAAGGCTATTTTCATACCCTTCGGCCACCGCGCATGCGCAGAAGGCCGCTATTTCAACCCCACACCCAGTCCATTAGATGCCCCTTCATGAATGCTTCACATTGATACCTCACTCGACCCCATCGGTCCACTAGGGGCTCCCCTAGCTCCAAAAAGGCTATTTTCATACCCTTCGGCCCCCGCGCATGCGCAGAAGTCCGCTATGTCAACCCCACACCCAGCCCATTAGATGCCCCTTCACCTAAGCTTCACTTTGATACCTCACTCGACCCCATCGGACCATTTGTGGCTCCCCTAGCTCCAACACGGCTATTTCCATTTCCTTAGGCCACACGAGTTGTCTCTCTTGCGTCAATGTGTGCAGATGGCGCTACGGTCGACGCCGTGATGGGGAAAGGGCGTCCCCGCACCATCCTGGAGCCGCCATTTTCTTTGTTGTTTTCTTGCGGAGATACCCGGGACAATAAACACTCGACCCTAGGGTGGTACAGATGCTAGACTGATCCTATTAACATGGTACAACACCTATAGATTATGTTTATTACTATTATATGGCTTAGAGGTTTTTTTTTAGGGTAATGTGAGGGTTTTTTCTCCCCGTGATGTCCCCACCGCCTCGTTTGCTCCCTTGCGCCGTCTAAAAACACCGCCATTTTACAAGTAATTAATTAAAATTAATTAATTAATTAATTAATTTATTTGAAATACTAGTACCCATCCTCCATATGGCAGAACTGTACAACCCAGAACAAGTCTAGACATGCCTTGATCACGTGATCGTCATTGGGAAACCCCCACTGGGGAATCCCCCGCCGCACTTCCGCCGCAAATTTTACCCGGGGGGAACAAAAAAGTAGGTCAATGTGACTCGTAATGCACTTATACTACTACTCACGTACTTTACTAATCGTTTTCATTTAATCGTGCACTCTACGTTCGTGAGTCAGCACATTATACCGTATTCTCCTGCAAGGAAAGGGGTCACACTGCCCTATATCCATCACAGTACAGTTGAGATTCAACCAACGCCAGAGAACATTACCCCTGAAACTGATTCCATAGCAAACACATCGACTCAAAGATTCCATAATTTGGTGATAGATATCACACTGATAGCAAAGTACTAACGCAGTGTGCAAGATATTTGGTCCTAGGTTTCGTAATGTATATGTAATTCCGTTCAACATGTTCAATCCTATCTGACCTGGGCGATTTGGGGTGTACCGCATCCTGGAGAGGACGGGGGGGGGGGGGAGGGGTTAAAGTGCCCCACCTATATATTTTCGCTATCCCGCCGGCTTACCACACTATATCTCTAGGCCAAGCTCCACTAGAAAATGTAAAAAATCCAAGATGGCCGCCATGATGGCGTCATTATGACGTCATTTTCAAAACTGCATTTTTGGTCGATTTCCCGGTCAGATTGTTTTATTCAGACGTTTTCTTCGCAGACACTGCATGATAGATTAGTAAATAATAATCTGATGTGTATGATGGCCGAGAGGGGCCATCGTCACTTCGCCATCGTACGTCAAAAAAAACAGAGCGATGGAGCGATAGAGCGATGGCGACAGAGCGATAGAGCGATGGCGATAGAGCGATAGAGCGATAGAGCGATGGCGATAGAGCGATGGCGATAGAGCGATAGAGCGATGGCGATAGAGCGATAGAGCGATGGCCATAGAGCGATAGAGCTATGGCGATAGAGCGATAGAGCGATGGCGATAGAGCGATAGAGCGATGGCGATAGAGCGATGACGATAGAGCGATAGAGCTATGGCGATAGAGCGATAGAGCGATGACGATAGAGCGATAGAGCGAAGTACATGACTGCGCATGTCTCATAATCATGCATATTCATACAGTGATAATCATACCTCCAACACAAGAGAGCTCGCCGCTTAACCTTAGTTATTATCAGGCAGGTTATGAATACTGTAGGAGCCAGCGGCATACCACAGAGATTACACAGATAACATAGAGAGATAGACCGATAAAAAGATAAGTTTTATTGTATATGGGTTAAAACAATAAACACTGGCTAAAAGATCGACATAAGAATCTAATAAATAAAGCAGTTACATTCGCTATCTAATGAACATATACATCTGGAACATTTGAAATCAAGTTTAGTAATTAATGCCGATCAACGCTTGTAAACAAATCAACGGAGAATCGAAATCGAAGAGGCAACTCCCCCCCACAACGTCCCTACTAAAATATTGGTGATCTGATTTACCCATAGTCTCGTAATTTTACGTCAAATTCAACTTCTAACTCCTCTGCAAGAAAAGGCCAATTCGTCGATGCGAAAGTTGAATTATTTGAAGTTGTGGGTGCCGAACGCTGTCATTTCCGCGCTTTTATCGAAAAAGAAAGGCGGATGTCATACGAAACTGATAATTCATTAAGATTGTGCTGACGGTTGCTGGACTTTACACTAAATGGGATAGAACAAACATTGATTTTTTTTTACTTTATGATTGATATCTCATTTCGTTTTCTTAGGTAATACACATTGTACATATTATATCCGCGGAGCAAATGATTATATCCGCGGAGGAAATATATCCGCGGAGAAAATGAGTATGTCCGCGGAGGAAATGATTATATCCGCGGAGGAAATATTATATCCGAGGAGAAAATGAGTATATCCGCGGAGGAAATGATTATATCCGCGGAGGATAATATATTTGGTGTTTTATAAAGAATTTCGTAGATTTTTCTTCGACTTTGTCTCTGTTTTTATGTCGTTGAACACGGGAAATTCACAGAATATTGCTATGAAATTGCTATTGCTTTGTATTGAAAATACAAAGAAAACCTAGAAAATTAAGTTGGTTTCTTCGAAAATAGAAGAAAAACATAGGAAATCGAAAGAAAACCACATTGGCCCTAATGGGCCACAGTACTTTGTAATTTTTCAACCATTTCGGCCAAATTGTTTGTAAACACAAGCCCTAATACATGAATTCCACCGTGACGGAATCACCGTTGGGAAGACTTTGTACTCCGAAGTTCCGCGGTCATACCCATGTAGTTTTATGTTTAGTTTGCTGTTCTATATGACATCTGTTCACGGATCCATGAAAAATCCACAGATGATCCAGCATTTTTCAGTAAATCATGCCTCGAAATGTTCGTGACGGAATCAGCCATGTACTCCGAAGTTCCGCGGTCATACCCATGTAGTTTTATGTTTAGTTTGGTGTTCTATATGACATCTGTTCACGGATCCATGAAAAATCCACAGATGATCCAGCATTTTTCAGTAAATCATGCCTCGAAATGTTCGTGACGGAATCACCTGAAACGGACATGACTGTTGACTAATGTTGCTTGTCTATTTTTGCTGCTCAGTTTCAATCTGATTATTCTTATATGATATGACATCTCTTACTAACATACAGTACCCAAGGATGATAAGATTTTTTTCCTCGTGAGAAAAACGTGAGTGGATCATCACAGGCGTTAAATCTAGTCCGTGACGGAATCACCAAAAAATCGTGACGGAATCACGAGTGCGCTTTTTAACCCTACCTGGCCTTGGGGGGGGAGGGGGGGGTTTGAGGCGTAAAGTGCACCCCCCTAGTGAACTTTCCTCTGCTGCTCCGAAACGACAAAACCGAGCAGGTTGAAACTTGTTGGCTTTAAAGCTTATCTTATTGGGATCATTTTGCGTCTATTGTCATAAACCCCCGGGCAGAGAATCATGGGTAAATTCAAAATGGCGGCCATGTGGTATTCGCGAAAGTCGTGTTTTTCAATCTTTTCGCTTCATTTCTTCACATTTTCCTTGCCTAAAAGGCATTGAAAGTATGTTATTTATGCAAAACTAATTATTCTATATTTTCTTTTGTTTTCGAGGGGAAAAATCGGAAAAATAAAAATTTCGAAAAATCGACCCAAAAAGGCCGAACAATGGCTTCATTTTGACCGCCATGAAAATCTTGTACCGATAAATACCGTGAACACAAAAGTAGGCAAAAATGTCGACTTGTCTCGTTTTTGTGTAGTCATGCGCAGTCATGTACTTCGCTCTATCGCCATCGCTCTATCGCTATCGCTCTATCGCTCTATCGCCATCGCTCTATCGCCATAGCTCTATCGCTCTATCGGCATCGCTCTATCGCTCTATCGCCATCGCTCTATCGCTCTATCGCCATCGCTCTATCGCTCTATGGCACGATGGCGAAGTGACGATGGCCCCTCTCGGCCACCATAGATGTGGAATAAAATATGTTCTGAACAATTTTTCATGCAGAAAAGCACAAATTTTACAGAAATCTGACGAAAACTTCACTTTTCTGGTATCCCACATGGCCGCCATTTTGAATTTACCCGGGAGTTGAAGTGCAGCCCCCAGACCAGGAAAGGTTAAACCGCAGTTAGAGGATATATTAACATCCTGTACTGCAAGGTATTCTCTTCCTATCTCAATGCCGTTCAGTGACCGTCTGGAAGGAAAATAACTATCTGTACGTTACCTCATCTCTGGCCAGTTAACGTAACGTACGAGATGGCATGGCATGATATTATGTGACAGACGTCTTCGTACGTAACCAACTCGCCGGGTTATATGACCTGGTCACGGGAAACTGAGAACGAAACTTATAACTGCATAGCTGCAGCGAAATATATAACCTACCCAAAACCATTACGAAATGTAATGAATAATTATCTCTGATTGAAATTTGCTTTGTATTTATCCAAAAAATATTCGAGCTAAGTTGCGTTGGAAGGAGCTATACGATTTCGGCGTCAGTCGAAAGTGATATAAACAACATCACGTGTGGACATTTCGCGCTGTGGATCGGTTGCCAGTTTGAACCGATTCTTCGTCCTGAAATTTGAATGAATGTCATCGACACTTTTCGTCTTACGAGACTCGGGAATTATCGGGAGCTGCAGAAGAGACTTGAGATGAGAAAAGGATCAGATCTACTTACCGCCACGGGGGGTCTGTTTTTAATCAGGTTGCCTTTGTAAGAAACTAATATTCTCTTACAAATTGAGGTTTTACACTGTGGACACAGAAATTTGTCTTGGACGACGGCTGAGTACAGAATGTATGATCTGGTCTGATATACAGGCTACGAGGATGATATTTAGGCTACGATCTTTTGTCTGGTTCGCCAGATAAATCCCCTCTCAATATTACACAGACCGGTAACATAAACAAACGATTATAATGCAGCGCCTGTCGTCCAGAAACATTGAACAAACTAGCGTTTACAACATGTAACCTGTACAGTGCCACACATACGTGCGTTCGCCCATACGTTCCTCCAAACGGTAAAAACATGTGTGTTTTTTTTCGCATTGCTGCTTTAACATGTTCAATAAGTTTAATTGTCTTGAAAATTCTTAAGTTTGAGATCACATTCTACCTTCTTTTGCGACCGGGACCATATTCCAACAGTTGACAACACTGTAAAAAAAAATCCTTCCAGTGTTTTGCTTAAATGATTTTCCTTATACGTTTAGAACTAATTTCTTGAGCGATTCACATTTTGAGAGTTTTAGCTAAAAGACAATAGCATTTACTGTAGTTTAGAACAAACCAGAAGAATTAATGTTTTAGTGCAGTCAAATTGTTTTTTAAACTTTTCCTTTGCATTATTTATTCTCACGTACAAGTTCATTCTTGTTTCTGTCCATGGATGAATCGGCTCCAAGGTTAAACCATCCAAGTGTCATCTGACTTCGCTTGTTAAGTTTTCAAGTTTGTTTTGGGCCTAACCGCAAATGCCGGAGTTTTTGTGGCTACAAAATGTGGCTACATTTGTGGCCACATTTTCAAAAATGTGGCTGCATTTCTCTATAGAGAGTGTAGCTACATTTTAGATAATGTCTTTTTTATGATATATATAACAAACTGAAATAGCTCGGCAAATAAGAATAGTCTGTAAACGTAGCCACTTTCCATGCAGACAAACTCCAAGAATTAAGAAAAACATCGGTATTTGTCCAGGCCTTGCACTCACCTCGCATTTACCGATTGATGTCGGATTTATCGGAACCCGCAGGCTTGTCGCAGAATTAGTATATGATTATGATAGTATTACATCCTATAACATCGAATTTTTATTGAAAAAAATAACTGTATGGATGGAAACTATTCACGAATATAAATCCATCGCATGCCGATATTTCGTCGTTGTTGTTCCATAAAGCCGCGCCCCCGCAAACGAGGTAGCGAATTGGTACAGGCGAGGATTTGGTGAAGCAACTCGGCCAATCACAGCTTGCTTAACAAAGGTCGGGTCGTCTGCATTTCGCCTCTTCGAAGATGGTGGAATAGTCTTCGGCGATTTAGACCACGTTTTAGACAAATCCTGAACGATTTATATAATAAATAGTTCCCATCCATACTTGTTTAACTAAACATTGAACAAGAACAAACCATGTTTCCATCGAGTGCAGTGCAAGTAGTAGTAAAAGGCTAAATTGCCCCTCATTTGAGGGGCGCTCACTTCCGGTTGTGTGGGGCGCTGCTCTCAGTCAATCAGAAGCGAGTATTTTGACCCGGTGCATTATGGGACATATCCAAGATGGCGGCGTCTGCCTTCTGGTTCAAGAGGCGGCACGTATGTTCAAGATGGCGGCACGTCCGGTGTCGAAAACTGGCCATTTTGTCGGGATGTGGTCATCTAGTGTCGAAATCTGGACCCGGTATGGGTCCCGCTAGACGTTTTGGGGTCTAGGGCAGCCACTAATGGTCCGATGGAGTTGAGTGAGGTATCAATGTAAAGCATTCGTGAAGGGGCATCTGATGGGCTGGGTGTGGGGTTGAAATATCTGCCTTCTGCGCATGCGCGGTGGCCCGAGGGTATGAAAATAGACGTTTTGGAGCTAGGGGAGCCACTAATGGACCGATGGGGTCGAGTGAGGTATCAAAGTGAAGCATATGTGAAGGGGCATCTAATGGACTGGGTGTGGGGTTGAAATAGCGGCATTGTGCGCATGCGCGGTGGCCCAAGGGTATGGAAATAGCCGTGTTGGAGCTAGGGGAGCCCCTAATGGTCGAATGGGGTCGAGTGAGGTATCAATGTGGAGCCTAGGTGAAGAGGCATTCAGGCAATGGGGTGGGTGCATGTAAAATTTTTCCTGAAAAAAAAAACGGAAAACGGACTTTATCGAAAAACCTGGGAAAATGCCTATATGGGGTATGGGTGGTATATAGGTCGCCGGGCTTAACGGGGCTTCTCTATCAATAGAGTTATCTCCCCCTAGTTCCAGGGTGGGTGGATGTAAAAATTTTCATGAAAAAATACGGAATACGGACTTTATCCTAAATTACGGGAAAATGCCTATATGGGGTATGGGAGGTATAGGACCATCCTGGAAAACGTACTTCTATACATTTGCGGTAGGGTTGTGGGGTCTCGTTTTACTCGTCTCGTCATTTAGAACATGATAGGAAGTGTCCCCGTGCGAATCGGTGAAATTTTTGAAAAAGTACGATATAGCCCCATATAGTCCCATACTGAGGGTATAGGATCAATGTTTGTCCCCCTGGGAAACGTACTTCTATACATTTGCGGTAGGGTTGTGGGGTCTCGTTTTACTCGTCTCGTCATTTAGAACATGATAGGAAGTATCCCCGTGCGAATCGGTGAAATTTTTGAAAAAAGTCACCGAGCCCCATATAGTCCCATACTGGGGTATAGGTTCAATGTTTATCCCCCTGGGAAACGTACTTCTATACATTTGCGGTAGGGTTGTGGGGTCTCGTTTTACTCGTCTCGTCATTTAGAACACGATAGGAAGTGTCCCCGTGCGAATCGGTGAAATTTTTGAAAAAAGTCACCGAGGCCTGGTTAGGCCCATAGGCCTATACTGCATGGCTATGGGTGTATAGGGCCATACGGGGTGGACATGTTGGAGTCTAGATGAGTCCCTGGTGGTCCATTGGGGTCGAGTGAGGTCTTATTTTGAAGCTCTCGTGCAGGAGCACTTGACTACACTAATGGTTCGTCCATGTTCAATAGTTTGCGCATGCGCAGTCTGGCCGTAGTATAGAAAACAGGCATTTTGGGTGCTATGTAGGGGTGTGTTTGGGTTAGAGATGGGCTAATCAGGGTTCGAATGGGTCGTGTGAGGTGTCAAAGTGAAGCTTGTGTGGGGTAGAGTCAGAATGGTGTGTTTTTGAATGCATGTCGCGTTAATCTGCGCATGCGCAGTTGGTTGTAGTAAGTAAAGTGGCCGTTTTGGGGCAGTGAAGGAAGGTATTTGGGGTCGAGATGGGCTATTCACGGTTCGAATGCGTCCTGGAAGGTGTCATCTTGTAGTTCTCGGGGTGTACATTCCGATTTGAGGGATGTCATCGGTGACGTCATCGGTACGAGTAGTAGCGAAAGTGGACATTTTCGGGCAGTACATGAAGGTATTTGGGCTCGAGATGGGCTATTCACGGTTCAAATGCGTCGTGTGAGGTGTCATCTTGTAGTTCTCGGGGTGTACATTCCGATTTGAGGGATGTTCGCGTCATCTGTGACGTCATCGGTGACGTCATCGGTACGAGTAGTAGCGAAAGTGGCCATTTTCGGGTAGTACATGAAGGTATTTGGGGTCGAGATGGTGCGGTAGGAATATCATTCTGCCCATGCGCAGACGCAATGCGGAGCTCTCGTCCAATCAGAAGCGAGCATTTCAAATCCGTCACAGAGCTCTCAGCCAATCAGAAGCGAGTATTTTGACCCGGTGCATTATGGGCCATATCCAAGATGGCGGCACGTATGTTCAAGATGGCGGCACATCCGGTGTCGAAAACTGGCCATTCCGTCGGGATGTGGTCACCTAGTGTCGAAAACTGGTCCTTGTATGGGTCCTGCTAGACGTTTTGACGCCATGATATAGACCGGAGAGAGAGAGAAAACAACAACAACAAGGATGACACATGAGGGAACAACAACAACAACAAGTTTTTTTTTCATATAGTTTATTTTCCCCTCCATCATAACATACCCACGCTGGGGGAGCCGCGTTGGGTATGTTCACAATTCAAGAAAGACTCTTGTCCAATCAGAGACCTCCATTTGCATCTGTCCTATTCGTTCCCGTCCGTTAGATGTATTCTTGTCCAATCAGAAGTCGCCATTTCAGAGAGTTCCTTCTTCGGTCATGTTCATTCTGAACCGTTTATTCTAATCATCGTCGGCCAGGCCTGGATATTCTTCGGGCAGCATGTCCTGAAACAGTTGTTTGCGCATTCTGATCGCATTTTCCAGGGCCTCGGTGGGTGGTAAACCCATATCCTCTTCCAAGTGACGCTTGGTCTTCATGATGGACCTGTGCGTGGGGTCCCCTTTCATTTCAAGCGGTAGTAAGGTATACTGTTCATAGATCGCCATGGCTGTTTTCCTGATGCGGGGGCGCATTTGGGTGTACGTCTGTTGTAAATTATCCTCTCCGGCGTCCTCGATCACTTCAGCGTGAGTATTGATAGCTGCTGTCACAATACGATCCCAGAAGGTAGGTTCTGCCTCACTTTCCTGGGATGAAGGCTGATTCTCTGAGATCAAGCTCTCCATATCAGTAGATAGACTGTCAGCCATCTTGGATTCGGTATCAGTCGATGCACTCTCATCAATCTCTGTATCAGTATCTGCCTCAACGGGCTCCTCGGCGTCTTCAGTCCCATGTATATTTTCTGGTGTCGCATCATATCGTAATGTCTGGTGAACGTGCGTTCACACTCAGAACAAGTATAAGCCATGTTGACGGTTGAACGTCGACTGTGCGTGTTTTGGGAATACGCTCGCTTTTATAGACAGTAACGCCCATCAACGCTTAGCTCAACGCTTCAACGCCCTGGTGAATTGGCTCAGAAGCTCTGATTTCATGGAATTGACACCAATTCATCGAAATGCAGTGACGCCCGTCAACGCCCGTCGTTACGCCTTAACGCTCGTCTCAACGCTTTAACACACTTTCTTAATGCTTTAACGTTGTTTAATGATGCCTTCGAACAAATGTTTCTTTTGTGCTATTGCTCTGACATACGCCGCTTTCCAGTTCATGCCCGAGGTTTTCAACATCGACGCTGTTCTTTCAATTTCCATATGGACTGGGTCCTTATCCAACAATTTCATATGGGTCAGTAAGTCGACATACTGCTGACGTAAAGCCCGTCGTAGTCTGGGTGCCAATCTGGTATGGGCTAAAATTGCAGCTTCCTCTTTCGAATACCCTTTGCGTTGAAACTTGTTTCCTGTGGCCTCCAACATCCCGCCCATCTCGGCGTCCATACTTTCTTTGAACAAATCCTTCCATAGCCTCGAGTTCACATTATGTTCTTCAACCTCGGGTTGGGCCTTCACGGTTGGGTGATGTTCCAGGACTGATGGTATGAAGCGGGCCCGCTGTATGGGGGTGGGCTTCTGCTGCTGCTCTGCCAGGAGTGCACTCGGCGGATGGTGTAGGGGTATAGGCCGTTGTGGTGATTCCTCGCCGGGTAACAGGTGGGTCGTCAGCCGACGATCTTCGGGGTATGGGCTTTTAAATCTACGAACAGGTAGCCGTACGGACGAATTGTCGCTTCTTGAAACGCCCACATAAAATGGTCAATGTTCTGAGGATAAATTCGACTACCAAACACACGAATTTGTGCTCTATCAATGGGATTGGAGAACAACACAATGTATTGGCAGTTCAAGGCAATATCTCTGGACGCCTTCCCTTGAGGAAAGAGATTCTGAGTCAAATAGATGACGGACAGATTTCGATGATGGGACCCTTTGGTGAATAGGTCGGCGATTTTCGAAGTGTCCTTGGCCGCACTCATCAGATCATCGAGCACTACCACGTTGGTCTGCTCGGAATCGAAGTAATAGGGTTCGTCTATGTCGTGAGGAATTCCTGGAAAAAAGCTCACATTCTGTAGTCGTGCAGTTTCGTAGGCCGGCTGCCATTGGCTATAACACCAAACAACACGTGTCGGAGCTGGGGTTGCCACACCTTCCTCTAAGAACTTCATCACCCAGGACATCTTTCCACACCCCGTAGGGCCGCTCACCGTCATCGTATAAGGGTGATCTAATACTGTCGTGTGTGACGTAGGTGTTGATCGTTCCTCGCGCGTACTTTGAATTTGCACGTTATCGGGACTCCGTTCCTTGAGATGGCTTCGCTGTATATGTCTACGGAGATTAAATGGCGTGGAAAATGACTTCGAACACAAGTGACATGCGTAAACCATGGCTCTCATCTCCACGGACACCAGGCGTATAATGAAGCTTTCACAGATGCATGTGTGTGTTTATATGCAAGAGCTCCGAGCTCGCGGAGCTCTTGGAGCTCCGGAGCTCATGGAACTCGGACCTCCGGAGCTCCGACGCCACCACCGGGCGTTGACGGGCGTTGCTACAAGAGAACTCGGAGCTCCGGAGCTCCGGAGCTCCGGAGGTCACTTCCGCTTCCGTTCACATGACCGGAACTGACCTTTGACCCCGGCCTCGGTGACTTTTTTATAAAAATTCACCGATTCGCACGGGGACACTTCCTATCGTGTTCTAAATGACGAGACGAGTAAAACGAGACCCCACAACCCTACCGCAAATGTATAGAAGTACGTTTCCCAGGGGGATAAACATTGAACCTATACCCCAGTATGGGACTATATGGGGCTCGGTGACTTTTTTCAAAAACTTCACCGATTCGCACGGGGACACTTCCTATCATGTTCTAAATGACGAGACGAGTAAAACGAGACCCCACAACCCTACCGCAAATGTATAGAAGTACGTTTCCCAGGGGACAAACATTGATCCTATACCCTCAGTATGGGACTATATGGGGTTCGGTGACTTTTTTCAAAAAATTCACCGATTCGCACGGGGACACTTCCTATCATGTTCTAAATGACGAGACGAGTAAAACGAGACCCCACAACCCTACCGCAAATGTATAGAAGCACGTTTTCCAGGATGGTCCTATACCTCCCATACCCAATATAGGCATTTTCCCGTAATTTAGGATAAAGTCCGTATTCCGTATTTTTTCATGAAAATTTTTACATACACCCACCCTGGAACTAGGGGGAGATAACTCTATTGATAGTTAAGCCCCGTTAAGCCCGGCGACCTATATACCACCCATACCCCATATAGGCATTTACCCAGGTTTTTCGATAAAGTCCGTTTTCCGTTTGTTTTTTTTCAGAAAAAATTTTACATGCACCCACCCCATTGCCTGAATGCCTCTTCACCTAGGCTCCACATTGATACCTCACTCGACCCCATTCGACCATTAGGGGCTCCCCTAGCTCCAACAAGGCTATTTCCATACCCTTGGGCCACCGCGCATGCGCACAATGCCGCTATTTCAACCCCACACCCAGTCCATTAGATGCCCCCTCACATATGCTTCACTTTGATACCTCACTCGACCCCATCGGTCCATTAGTGGCTCCCCTAGCTCCAAAACGTCTATTTTCATACCCTCGGGCCACCGCGCATGCGCAGAAGGCCGATATTTCAACCCCACACCCAGCCCATCAGATGCCCCTTCACGAATGCTTTACATTGATACCTCACTCAACTCCATCGGACCATTAGTGGCTGCCCTAGACCCCAAAACGTCTAGCGGGACCCATACCGGGTCCAGATTTCGACACTAGATGACCACATCCCGACAAAATGGCCAGTTTTCAATACCGGACTTGCCGCCATCTTGAACATACGTGCCGCCATCTTGAACCAGAAGGCAGACGCCGCCATCTTGGATATGTCCCATAATGCACCGGGTCAAAATACTCGATTCTGATTGGCTGAGAGCAGCGCCCCACACAACCGGAAGTGAGCGCCCCTCAAATGATGTGCAATTTAGCCTTTTACTACTACTAGTGCACATGCCGAGGTAAGTTCCTGTTTTGAACTGAACGGCCGCAAATAACTTCACTTTTCTGTGCATATGATGATTTTCGATGTTTAAAAAAAGAAAGAAATTAAGTCATTTTGTCGAAGCTTCCAGTAGCTTATTATGACATTGAAATGTTCCAATTAAATGTGGCTACAGTCTCTATAGAGAAATGTAGCCACAAAATGTGGCTACATTTCTCTATAGGGAATGAATGTGGCTACAAAATGTGGCTACATTTGTAGCCACAAAAACCCCGGCATTTGCGGTTAGGCCTTGTTTTGTTCCGACTTGTCAGACATGAAATTTGTCGATTGTACCCATTCCATCGCGTTCGATGCAATAACAGTGGTGGCATAAGAAGTCGCAAAGATGGAATAGAACTTTTGTTGCCGCATATCTATTTAACTTTTCCATGCTCCTCATACAAGCTGAAGATTTTTTCGTCTTAGTTGTCCTGAATCACAATTATTTTGTTGACATTATTTCTGTTTTTGACAGTATACCATACAGGTTCAAATCGATTTGCGTGCATCGAACATTCTGTTATCATAGAGGTGTAATATGTAAGGGTCACAGTGATATTTTAGGACGTTTTGTTTTATAGGTTTAAGAAATTGTTGTTAGTTTTCCGTCCTCTTATTGCTAAGATAATGGATGGTACAACGGAATTGCCTATTGTTTTAGGACGAAGCCGCAGGCAGTGTTCCTAAAACATAAAGGCAATTCCGTTTTACCATCCATTATCTTAGCAGTTAGAGGACGGAAAACTAACATTTATTTCTACTCTAAGCATCGTTTATAAATGTTATTAATGTTAAATTAAAGAATAAATGTGGCCATCGTACTTATTCGAAACTCAATTACCCCTGACAACAAACTATGATAGACCCGTCTAGATGATGTGATCTGATGTTCCACTGGGACCGGTCTATTCTCTCAGGTAAGGGGAGCAATAAATCTCAAGGAACGATATTCCGGTATTTTTTTTTCAGTGCAGGGACAATGTTTTACTATCGTTTTAAAAATTACAGACTTTGTGCCGATGCGAACTGATGTGATAAAGAATCGTTTATACCAGATTCATTTCATTATCTTATCTTATTGTATGTTGCCTGGAAGAATATTGCGGGGGTGATGGATGGTTTTTATATTTTGGAGGGGTGGTATTTCGACCCGAGAGTAATGAGGTGGGGGGGGGGGGGGTTGGAAACTAAAGAATTTTGTTGAGACGGGGGGGGGGAGGGGTGATTAATACACATTTATTTGGAGGGAGGGGGTATAGCAACTGCCGCCGAAATATAGTGGAGGGGAGGGATGGTCATCGAAAAAAGTATTTACGTTGTTAATTTTCGGCCGAGACAACAAGTTTTGCCAATAGATTCTGATGGATTCTGAAAATTTTGGAGGATTTTCCATAGCACAAGGTAAGATACACTCCTTCAAAACTTTCTGTCGATTTTTCAGTGTATCGTCCCATATTTCAGTATAAGTTAGCTAAAACAGGCGCACCGCCTCGTGTGAACAGCGAGAATCAACCTCCCCACAGCGCATGCTCCATTTCGCAGGCTCCATTACCATCCCTGTTATGTTCTAATTCGTTGCACTCAAACGAACACAAATTATTTATCATTTCAACAAACGCTCTCATTCTTCTCAGCTTTTTATTCACCATAGAGTAGCCGGAGCCGTGAAGTCCGACCTCGCGCAGTACATATCGGTATACCATGAATGATGGGAAATACGAATGAGATCCGAATTTTTAAAAAACCTTATGGAGTAACCTTCATCGACACCGGACGCCGCCCAGGAAAAAACAGAGATAAAATAGCGTGTAAAAGCTCTGAAAACCTGTGTCCGTAGCAGTGCGCCAAGCATCTCCAGTCAAGGTGACGGAACTCCACCCCTCCGTGCATACAATCTACATGCATAATGCAAGTTTTGGCATAAATCAGCCGTGACAATTTGAACCACCACGATGATGTTATCCAGGCCAGCGTCTGCAAAAGACGGAGAAACAAAGCTTTTAACAATAGGCATGCGCAGGTATGCATCAAGCAGAATTAATCATGTACGCTATAGCGAGCATCATTCAATAAATGGTTTTCATTGTTCTCGTGGAAATAGAACCTTTTCATAGAAAGTCACTTCAGCGACATAAGGAGATAAATATGTACATATGACAGACGTTGGTAGATATAATAATCTTTGTTTGTTTTTTGTTTTGTTTTTTTTTTTAACGATATTCTTAATCATTGAGTATTGCACTATTTACTATATTTACAAACAGTTTTACTGACCAACACATTTTTAATATATAATTGCTCATATTCACTCGTAATAAAGTGAATAAATGGTATACCAGTACGCACGGTCAGAGCTGGCTGGGCTTCGATGAAAACCTCATTCAGACAACCCTCTCTTATATGTCATCTCTTCGCCGCCTAACTTCATTTGCTTATTGCACATTAGCATGACATACCCAGTCATATTAGCCTATTCTTATTCCAAGTCGCCTACACGCGCATTAGCATATCAATTCGAGCTCTGTACCAATAATAAATATATCCACCAATAGCGGAAGTTGACCTTTACTACGTTGCTATGACGTATAGGGGAAACCAATCAACGCACGGTTCAGTTTGAATCCGGCCGAACAACTCCTTTACTGTTGCACATGAGCGAACTACTTTGCATATGATCTGTGCAGATAAACAGGGAAAATTATCCCCAGATAATTCTTTTTAACGCTAGGTCAACGGAGGTATTATGCAGACTTGAAAAGTAATCGAAATGTTCGGTAAACATCTATTTTACTATACATGATGTCATTTCCGGCGATGTGCGCGAAGACCCCGAATCCGGTCCAAAAGTCTGACTGGTGGCTGGTGTTATTAGACCCCCAGCGAGGTGGTTGAGCGAGAGTGTGTATGAATGACAACCATCGTCATGCAATATTACGATTACAGCACGTGCGCCATTCATAAATTTAGTACGATTGCCACGCCCTCGGATATACAGACACAGTGAAACGACAAGAATCATGTGAAATGATTCGCATTCGAATAGTAGTAAATATACTATTGAAATTTAAACGTCGAGAATAGTTATTGATAGAATAGTCTATAACACTTACACCTATTACACACTGATAACCGTGCAATTATTAGACGATTTAGCACGGTTAAGAACTTTGTGACGAATGAAATCTACACCCGTGATCTTGACACGCACAGGTGTTCACTCGGGAGAATCCATTTCACAGGGCGGATGATAAATGGCAGGACAAATTCTCGTCTGCCTATACAATCCGATAAACAGAATGGATACCCTGCAAGTGGGAACTTTAGTTTATTTTAAAGTCAGAAAATGTATAATCGCAGATATTTACATACCGATTGGGACATAGAAGTGTTACACAATAAGCAACAGATCAACGGGAGAAACAAAACGTGCTTTCAGATACGAATAATCAAGAGAAGCGGAGATCGAAGAGTTCATGAGAGACTCAGATGATGAATCTCTTCGTGCTGTTTTAAATGCAGACACAACACGAGTGTGATCTGCTGAACAAAGGTAGATTTTCCTCCGCTGACGATGAGAAGTTAAGAGATCTGGCTAACAAACGAAATGAACCAGGGGCCGACAGGCAAAGGAAATGGGAAATACGGATATTTAAAGGTATTGAATTCGTTTTATATTATTGTTTCCTTAAGTGGCATTTAGAAGTTGGGAAGTAGATAAATAAACAAATTGCTTATGGATAACAACTTCTAGTTTATTCAGGACGACGTTTCGATACAGGTACTCGTATCGTTCTCAAGTCATGACATCAATATTGATTTGATTGAAATTGTAGTTTAAGGGCCGCTTCCCATTCGGATTTCGCGGCCCATCAACTCAATGTTTTATTTGGATTTCGCGGTACATTTCTTTGTTTTCTTTTAATATCTTTTCCAGCGCTAAGTATATAAATAAATAAATAAATAATAACAATGAGAGATTAGCAGGAGATATAAATAGAAGTAAATAAGAATCGGTATGTACAAGTTCATAAGTCTCTTTCGGGGTTTTTTGGTTAAGCTATACTAGTAAATGTGAGTTCATTGTAGGTCTAATCGGGTGGATGATTCCTTTGTCTTGGTACCCCTTTGTACGCACAAAGCCATCCAGAAAAAACTGGGAGAACCATGGCGCCTTCAGGATTTTTCGAATCGACTTCCCTAATCTGTGCCTGCAACAATTGCTTGGAGTGTGTATTGGGGCACAGGTCGGCAGGTCTACGTCCTATATTGTGTGAAAGTCAAAGGATGATATTCTGTGTTGAGGCGTCATTTCGGTGTCATATATGGGGCAGCGTGTCGGTGTGGTTTAGGATTTGGTTTAGGATTTTGGTTTAGGGTCGAGTATTCTGGGCGTTCTTGTGGACCGACGATGATGATCATCATGTTCATCTCCATTTGGTGCTGTTTCATAATATTTGTCGTCATCGGTGTTCTGTTTCATGGCTGGTCTTACTCGTGTGTTGTCTTCAGTGTGCTGTGCCTGTATTACAAAGAATAGAAGAGTTTGTAGTTTCTTGTTTTCTGGTGTTATTTTTTGCCATCGACTGGCACTATCGTGATATAAGTCACACATGATCAATAGCATTAAATAATTAGGTACTAAATATTATAAATACAAATATTATTAGAGTTAAAGCCGATTGTGAATGTTTGATATAACCTCCAGTCTTCTGCCCCTGCTAGAAAACCGGACGGTTAACATTCGTTAACGAAGGTTGGAAATAAGGGAACACAATTTGGTCGGAGCTCGTTATTAGGAGCTTTTAATTTGATCAGTGACTTTGTCTATGTTATTGCTATGGCATTTTGATTGGTTAGTGTCCAAATTTGATCAGTCATTTCTGATCACTGACCCTTATTTCCGCCCCTGTAAAATAGTTTTGACTCTAAGCGTGCTACATTTATTCAAATTTGCATGGTCCTAGGTTTCTTTGTGTCTTGGTGTAACCATATAGTATTAAATGGTAGAGTGACAGTCAGTCGATTTGATGTAAACCAGTAAGGCGGAGTATACTTTGTTTATAAGAGGTGGTTTCGGATTTAATATAGAAGCCAACGACAGAGGGACATTTAAGTTTTTGAGTTCGTTTTCCAGTGTTCGGCGATAGAGGTCATGTTTTGGGCATTTGAGTATAAAATGTTCCATCGTTTCTTCTTCGTTGTTGCATGAAGTGCATAGTGGTGATGTGTTTTTTATTAGCTTAGATAAGTGAGATTTTAGTCCTGTTTTGCCTAGTCTTAAATCTTGTGATGATGCGGTCGTCACGTTTACTGTCTAGTTGGAATCCAGAACTCCTTCTTTTCCCCTTATCTAGAATACTATGTAGCCATCTACCTCGGTTTTCTTCGTTCCATTCCTTCTCCCATTTACTATCTATTCTGGTTTTAATGATAGAATTCAGTTCTTTGGTTCCTAGTCCTATATGCACGTCAGGTGCTGTCTTGGTGAGGCTGTCTTTGGCTGTCCTATCGGCCGCTTCATTTCCCCTAACGTCCACGTGGGCGGGAATCCAAGCTAAAATGGCGTCAATGTCATTGTCTCGTATTTGTGTACATAAAATTTCTATTTCGTGTATGAGGTCAGGTCTGCTGTCGGATTTGGAGTTCTTTATAGATACCAGTCCGCTTAAGGAATCGCTAAGAATAACGGTGGAAACAGGTCGGTTCTGAAGAACCCATTCGAGAGCCTTGATTATGGCGACTAATTCAGTGGTGTATACAGACATATTGTCTGGTAGTTTGAAACCTTCGTGAATGTCAAGTTCTGGTATAACGAATGCAGAACCTGTATTGTGACTTGTGTTTTTGGAGCCGTCTGTATATATTTTCAAGCGATTTTTCCAATGTGTGTCAATATATTCGAGGGCAGTGACCCTTATATGCTCTGGGTTGTCCTGTTTGGTGATGTAGCTATGTATATTCGTGTCCACGTGTGATGTGATTAGTTGCCATGGTGGTCTATTGACCTTGTCAGTGTCAGAGATACAAGAGATTGGGATGTCGTGTTCTTGGTATAATCGCTCTATCGTGTAACCGAATGGCGCGGAGTCTTTTTGCCATTTCCTTTTTAGGAATTCGTATTCGGTTTTTGGGCCAAAAATTTTGTGGCATGGGTGGTTTTCGCCCTTGGCTATTGTTTTCCCTGCATATTTCATTGACAGCTCTTCTCGTCTTATTATTACTATTACTTTCATTAGTTTCTATTTGTAGACTACATAATACTGGATGCTGTCTATTCTTTTCAAATGGGTCTTGCATGCTGATTGATAAGCGATTGAACCATAGTCTATTTTGGATCTGATGAGTGTTTGATATAATTTGATTAAGCTATGTTTATTGGCCCCCCCCGTTGGTACCCGATACGCACCTCATAAGGTTCAGGTCCTTGTTACACCAGTAGTATACAAGGCGTAAATTGGCGTAATAGCGCCTCACTGCGCATGCGCAGAACCTTGTGTGACGTCATAAGTGTGTAAAATGGGGCGGTATTGGGGCGGTGTGCGCATGCGTGATGTGTGGGAGGTGGGTACAAGATGGCCGCGAGTGTCATGTGTGGGAGGTGGGTACAAGATGGCCGCGAGTGTGAGTGAGTGCAAGATGTGGGAGGTGGGTACAAGATGGCCGCCAGTGTGAGTGAGATGTGGGAGGTGGGTACAAGATGGCCGCGAGTGTGATTTGGTGGGAGGTGGGTACAAGATGGCCGCCAGTGTGAGTGAGATGTGGGAGGTGGGTACAAGATGGCCGCGAGTAGTTTGTTAAATCTGTGAGAGCTGTTCATCACTCACTGTGAGTCTGTTTATGTGCATGTTATGACAGTGATCATTGTAACAGTGCATTACTGTCTCCCATGTTTGTTAAATCTGTGAGAGCTGTTCATCATGTGTGGGAGGTGGGTACAAGATGGCCGCGAGTGTGAGTGAGTGTAAGATGTGGGAGGTGGGTACAAGATGGCCGCGAGTGTCATGATGTGGGAGGTGGGTACAAGATGGCCGCGAGTGTGAGTGAGATGTGGGAGGTGGGTACAAGATGGCCGCCAGTGTGAGTGAGATGTGGGAGGTGGGTACAAGATGGCCGCGAGTGTGATTTGGTGGGAGGTGGGTACAAGATGGCCGCCAGTGTCAGTGAGATGTGGGAGGTGGGTACAAGATGGCCGCCAGTGTCAGTGAGATGTGGGAGGTGGGTACAAGATGGTTACTCCCCAGACCGAAGAGATCCATAAACTTAGATACATTTCATGATCATTTTTTAAATTTCAAGTACACCGATTGAAAACTAGAGAATTTAGAACTGTTAATATTATGTGTGTTATGGGAAAACATAATATATTGGCTATATTAGCACATAGAATATAACATACCTACATGGAAGGAAATAGCTTTACTGTCCAAATGGAACGAAATATCTATACTGTCCAAACTGAACAGCTTCATTTACATAGATGGATTTCTGAACTTGATATCAAATTACTAGCTTAAAGGTTTAAAATTTAAGAATTTAGTACTGTTTAATTTGTACTATATAGCAGATACAATTTCCCTATTCATTATTGCAAGGAATTTGTGTATTAGATTTCAAATTTCCATTTGGCTGAAAATTAGAGATGTTCTGTTTTATTTTTCACTGTTTCATAACATAAATGTAAATCTGGATTAAATGTTATTTGGACGGCATGTTCGGGCATGTTCGGGCAAAAAAAAGTTCCGGCAAAAAAAAAAAAAAAAAAAATGTATTCATGCGCGGTGATGCAGTTTGGCCGTGGTTTTGGCGGTGATTCGGTCTCGGGAAAAAGCTTCCGCGGAGAAAAAGTAGTCCCTAGATAAAATGGTCCGATGGGGTCGAGTGAGGTATCAAAGTGAAGGTTAGGTGAAGGAGCATCTAATGGGCTGGGTGTGGGGTTGAAATATCGTCATTCTGCGCATGCGCGGCGGCCGAAGGGTATGAAAATAGCCTTTTTGGAGCTAGGGGAGCCCCTAAGGGTCCGATGGGGTCGAGTGAGGTATCAAATTGAAGGTTAGGTGAAGGGGCATCTGATGGGCTGGGCGCGGGGTTGAACTATCGGCATTCTGCGCATGCGCGGAGGCCAAAGGGTATGAAAATAGCCTTTTTGGAGCTAGGAGATTGACTACTGGTCCAGTGGGGTCGAGTGAGGTATCGATGTGAAGCATTCGTGAAGGGGCATCTGATGGGCTGGGTGTGGGGTTGAAATATCGGCATTCTGCGCATGCGCGGTGGCCCAAGGGTATGGAAATAGCGGTTTTGGAGCTAGGGGAGTCCCTAATGGGCCAATGGAGTCGTATGAGGTATCAAAGTGAAGCATTCGTGAAGGGGCATCTGATGGACTGGGCGTGGGGTTGAAATATCGGCATTCTGCGCATGCGTGGTTACCCAAGGGTATGGAAATAGACGTTTTGGAGCTAGGGGAGCCCCTAATGGTCCAATGGGGTCGAGTGAGGTATCAAAGTGAAGCATTCGTGAAGGGGCATCTGATGGGCTGGATATGGGGCTGAACTATCGGCATTCTGCGCATGCGCGGTGGCCCAAGGGTATGAAAATAGCCGTGTTGGGAGCTAGGGGAGCCCCTAATGGACCAATGGGGTCGAGTGAGGTATCAAAGTGAAGCTTATGTGGACATGGATGGGTTACCTTTGGCTCCATTCTAGGCCACTGATTGACTAATACGGTGTTCAAAGCCACTTTCATGCATTATGCTCATAGAACTTATAGTCATAATCTATACGTGTTGGACGAGTCTCTTCACTCACCGTATCGTACTCACCGTATACACGGAAATGCCCGCTCCAAACCTAGACCAAAGACACGTACTTGGTCTGTAGGCTGATTTCATTGGCTCTCTATTTTTTACTATAGTGCTCTTGCCTTCTAAACTTGATGGGTTACATTTTGACCCCATCCTACACCACTGATTTCAGTTTGACTGAATCTCCACATTGGGCATTGATGCATTAGGAATAAAACATGGGTGCTATGTAGGGGTGTGTTTGGGTTAGAGATGAGCTAATCACGGTTCGAATGGGTCGTGTGAGGTGTCAAAGTGAAGCTTGTGTGGGGTAGAGTCAGAATGGTGTGTTTTTGAATGCAAGTCGCGTCAATCTGCGCATGCGCAGTTGGTTGTATTAAGTAAAGTGGCCATTTTCGGGCAGTACATGAAGGTATTTGGGATCGAGATGGGCTATTCACGGTTCGAATGCGTCCTGGAAGGTGTCATCTTGTAGTTCTCGGGGTGTACATTCCGATTTGAGGATGTTCGCGTCATCTGTGACGTCATCGGTGACGTCATCGGTACGAGTAGTAGCGAAAGTGGACATTTTCGGGCAGTACATGAAGGTATTTGGGGTCGAGATGGGCTATTCACGGTTCGAATGCGTCCTGGAAGGTGTCATCTTGTAGTTCTCGGCGTGTACATTCCGATTTGAGGATGTCCGCGTCATCTGTGACGTCATTGATGACGTCATCGGTACGAGTAGTAGCGAAAGTGGACATTTTGTGGGTGCGTGGGGGTGAGTTTGGTGTAGATAGGGACTATCCTTAGTCCGAATGCGTCGTGTGAGGTGTCATTTTGTAGCTCTCGAGGTGTACATTCCGAGTTGAGGCATGTCCGAAGCATCTGTGACGTCATTGTTGACGTCATCAGTAGGAGTAGTAGCGAAAGTGGACATTTTGAGGCAGTGAAGGAAGGTATTCGGAGTAGAGAGGAACCATTCTTGGTCTGAATGCGTCCTGAGAGGTGTCATGTTGTAGCTCTCGGGGTGTACATTCCGCGTTGAGGGATATCCACAGCATCTGTGACGTCATTGGTGATGGAGTGCACTCGATGGAGAGGCGTGTCAGTACGAGTAGTAGCGAAAGTGAGCATTTTGGGGCAGTGAAGGATGGTATTTGGTGTAGAGATGGACCATCCGCGGTGCGAATGCGTCGTGTGAGATGTCATCTTGTAGCAACGCCCACCAACGCCATTCTTAATGCATCAACGCCCAGGTGAAATAGCTCAGAAGCTCTGATATTCCATGGAATTGTCACTAATTCTTCGAAATGCAGTGACGCCAGTCGACGCCCGTCGTTACACCTTAACACCATGATATAGACCGGACAGAGAACAACAACAGCAACAACAACAATGATCACACATAAGAGAACAACAACAACAAGAAGTTTTTTTTCATATAGTTTATTCTCCCCAATGTTACATCATACCCACATCATACCCACGTTGGGGGAGCCGCGTTAGGTATATTTACAATTCAAGAATATTCTTGTCCAATCAGAGGCCACCATTTGCATCTGTCATATTCGTTCCTGTCCGTTAGATGTATTCTCGGCTACTCTTGTCCAATCAGAAGTCGCCATTTCAGAAAGTTCCATCTTCGGCCATGTTCGCTCTGAACCGTTTGTTCTAATCGTCATCGGACAGGTCAGGATACCGTTGAGGAAACATATCCTCAGATAGTTGTTTGCGCATTCTGAGTATCTATCAGTGCATGGGTGAATACTTTCATCCGATGGGGGTGGTGGGTCAGTTTAACCACGAAGAACGTAACATTGGTGACCCTCTCCACTATCCACTTGGTGTTGGTACGCTGTTCATAGCCCCATTCTAAGGGATCCACAGTGTCCAGTTGGGTCAGCATCGTCTCTAGCGACGCCCGATTGGTGATTGTGAAAGGATGGTCGTACACTGGGTTGATGGCACTGCAATAGAAATAGCACAATTCACGCGTCATCTTATGGCATAAGATGTACCCAAATGCTACATTTAATGTGAAGGATGTAGGTTGGTCATTGAAGATGGCTTCCACGTAGCTGCGTAGACGGGCGAGGTCGGTCAGTCGGAAATTGTACAAGTCCAATATAGGGCGATGACGGTGGAAGCAGTGTCGGATCATGGACCAATGGCGTCGATACATCTCACTCACTGGATGATCTTCGGGTAAGAGATCGCTGGGAACATCCACCGCATCTTCCAGAAAATGTTCGTTGTTGTCAGGTGTATTACTGGAAACAGTGATGCTAGGGACCGGCTGGATATCTAGGCTCTTCTGAGCTGTGGGTATAGGCGGGCTCTCCGTGATCGCATCATCAGTGGCATTCTCCTCCCCGGGTTCATCTTCAGTGGATCTGTCCCTCCTGGGTACCTCTTTAGTGGAAAGTTGTCCCTCATGCCGTGGTGATGCACCATGAATCAAACGCTCATGCCGTTTTAACTGACTGGGTCATTTGAAGAGTTGACCACATTCTTCGCATCGACGCTTGGATGGCCCATGAATTGAACGTTCATGGCGCTGTAAATGATCTGGGCGATGAAACGACAGTGTAGGCCTACATATCGTACAGCTATACCGGGCGGTTCCATCGTGCTTGGTAGCCTCATGGCGGCGCAAGTCGTGCCTGCGAGTGAATGATTTCGAGCACGTAGTACAAGTGAACATCTTGGTGGTTGACAGAGTGTCTGATGAAACGGCCAGGCCGTTTCCTTTTTATAGCAAGCTATCTGTTGATCTATTTTTAGCACAATCAGTTCTAAACTAGGGGAAAACCCCTATCACCTCTAGCCAAAAGGGCTAATATCGGTCCCCGGGCTTATTGGGATCTGCCTATCAAGTCAATGGGGTGATGTGAACAACAACAAGTTCAGCAAGGTTCATACAGTTTATTATCCCCAATGTTACATCATACCCAGGCTGGGGGAGCCGCCTTGGGTATGTTTAGTATGTTCACAGCAAAACAAATTGAAATATCAAACACCATGTTTTATTATTTAACGCACCGTCACATTATGTACAAGTGTTTACTGAGCTCAAGTCAACGATCAGCATGTAGACATAGAGACTATGTGCGGCATCTTATGGTATTCATCAGGGCGTGGGTGACGCATTCAACCGATGGCGGTGGTCGGTCAGCTTGGTAAGGAAGAACGTGGCATTGGTGACCTTCTCTACGACCCATTGTATGTTGGGGCGTTGACGATGTGCCCATCTCAAGGGTTCCACGGTGTCCAGTATCTCCAGCATCGTCTCTAGTGACCCCCGGTTAATGATGGTGAGCGGTTGGTCAAACACATGGCTGTTATTACTGGCATAATAATACCGTAACTGGTCCGTCTTTTTGTGACGTAAGATGTACCCGAAAGCGACATTCAATTTGAAGGCCGTAGTTTGATCTTTGAAGATGGCTTCCACGTAGCTGCGTAGACGGGTGCGGTCGGTCAGTGGGAAATTGTAGATATCTGGAATGGGGCGATCACGGTGGAAAATGTGCCGTATCATGGGCCATTGGCGCCGATCGATGTCATTCACTGGATGGGCGTCCTGTAACAGATCGCTGGGAATATCCACTGCATCTTCCAGAAAATGTCCGATGTCGTCAGGCGTATGACTGGCAACAGCAATGCTAGGGACTGGCTGGATATCTAGGCTCTTCTGAACTGTGGGTATAGGCGGGCTCTCCGTGATCGCATCACCAGTGGCGTTCGTGTCCCCGGGCTTATCTTCACTGGGTCTCACCTTCCGCGGCTCCTCTTCAGTAGGAAGTTGTCGCCCAAACCGTAGAGACGGACCATGAATCAACCGCTGATGCCGTCTTAACTGACTGGGTCGTTTGAAGAGTTGACCACATTCATTACATTGTTCCTTCGCGCCCTCGTGGAGTGAGCGTTCGTGTCGCAGTAAATGATCCTCCCGATTAAATGACTGTGCGCAGGTTATACAAGTATATAGTGTACCGTTGTGGATGGAGGAATCGTGGCGTCGCAAATCTTCTGGGCGAGTAAACTGCTTCTGGCAAGTTGTGCAAGTGAACATCTTGGTGGTTGACAGAGTGTCTGATGAAACGGCCAGGCCGCTTCCCTTTTATAGCACGCTAGCTGGTAATCTATTTTTAGCACACTCTACCCCAAGTCGAGGATCGAGACTGGTGTACTGGTGTACGACTGAGCGGCATTGCGCGCGCGCGCATGAAGACCCTCATGCATACCTCAATGCAGGCGCAGACGCGAAGTGCCCGGATGTAAAAATGACGTCACTTCCGGTTTGGGTGAATGGAGCGTGACGTTTGGACATGTCCAGACTTGTCTGACCGCCATTGTTGGAAAATGGCGGATAATGGCGGAAGGTGGCCGCCATTGTGGGGAAATGGCGGCTAATGGCGGCTAATGGCGGCTAATGCCGGAAGGTGACCGCCATTGTGGAAAAACCCCACAGACAGGTCAGAACATGCATTTCTATGATGTTCACGCATAATAAAAGAATTGATCTGTAATCTGTCTTGTTGTTGTTGCTCTCTATTTTGGACTAACCCATCAGAATAGTACGTATCACGGACTACACCCGACGTCTAGGCGCGCATGTGTGACATGGTCTATAAAACACGTCTCTCGGGATCACACACCTTCATTTCTACGGTTGCAGAGCCATGACGGAGATCCAGCCCTGTGCGACTCGCATTTTACAGCATGCCACCGCGGTGAATTCATTCACGGGTTACCGAGCAGTGGTCCGGTCCATGTTTGCAGATGGCGACGACAACGAGGGACGACGCCAGATCCTGAACGAGTTCACAGAAGCGGTCCTTCACAGAGTGCACTCGATGGAGAGGCGTGCCATCACTCATCACTACTGGACTATGACAGCCATCCTTGATGCTCGCGCTATGGACCAGGAGCGCCGGGTTGTGTTTCTTGGATCGGAGCTCTTGGAGCTCAAAGCCTGTGGAGCTCAGAGCTCGGAAGTGACATTTGCATATGACCTCTGTGAGGTCACTTCCGCTTCCGTTCACGTGACCGGAACTGACCTTTGACCCCGGCGCGCGCGGTGTAAAGGTTTCCACCGCGGTGCGGTGGAAA
>JAVTVY010053080.1:0-26937 GCA_036873755.1 Hanleya hanleyi | reverse complement strand
TATTGAACACTTTTTATGAATAAGACTCTGCAGGTCGGCCATGCAACCATGTATGGCCGAGAAAGTAACACTGGATAAAGGACTACATCTTTAGTGATAAATCGTCCTAAAAAAAATATTTTAGAAAAAATACGGGGAGAGACTGGGAATAGTTGAAACGCAGGGACCATCCACGATATGAAAATGCAAGTTTGCGCCCAGTTATTGGACACTTTTTCAGTGATGGATTTATTTGAAACTAATCCACTTACTGTAAAATTGTTTGTCCCCCAGTCTTTAGTAAACATCCAAGAATGAACATGAATCCGCACTGTAGCCCACAAATGAGTTTTGGAATGAGCGTAGATTTAACCGGTCCCAAATTTTGCAGTTTTTGGGAGTGTCCATTATCCTTGGCTGTCAATCAGTGCTATTGCCACTGTGAGCCACATGTCATGCTATCGTAAACTGGCTGCTCCTGGAAATGCTCTATTTTTAGACGGAGTGGCGGGGAGAAATGTACATCGTCTGGCAAACTCCGGTCGTGTTGCACACTGAGATTCAGACTGAAGATTCTCCATATTTGTGGGAACATTTTCAGCCGAATTTCGTTGAATTTAATCAAACATGCAATCAGGAAATGAAACTGGAGGAAAGTTTCTGACGCATTTTTTCACCCAAATTTGTGAGACTATTTCCGACCCGCATGAGGGCTTAATGTGCACAAATTCCGTGAGTAAACAGAAATTTATCAGCGTGTCTTTGTAACTCAACTGTAAAATTAAATTTGTATAACAGTTGTCATGTAATATTCCCAGAAAATAGCCCCGCTGAGTCTAGGTGTCCAATAATAGGGCTTGTCCAATAACCAGGCAGTCCTGCAACGTCAATGAATTTGAAAAAAAAACAGTTCTGAGACTGGAACGCACGTACTGCCCGAACAACCCAATGGATACACCCATGAATAAAAATGCAATCATACTTTTCAAACAACATTACTGTCCCTCATATTTCATTTTGTATTGGAATTGATTTTATATCAGTTCAAAGCTGAATAATTTGAAGTGAAAAAAGTGACCATCTTCAACTAAATCATAGAAATCTTTGGATGACTAGAGGCTAACAAATTTCATCTTTATGCCAAACAGCAGGCTAGTTTATTAGAAGGGCAGTCTGCAAAACACAGTAATTATTTTCTTCGAGAAAATGCAAGGGTGTCGCTACCCATGGTGCGTGTGATGCGAACGCACCCCACTTTTTGTCCGTAGATTGGAAATATGACAATTATGTAAGATATAAAATCTTAGTTTAATAGCATTAAAATACGCTAAAATGCAGGAGAAAAGCGTAAAAAGTTATTAATTTTCCAGCGCCCAAACCTCATAAAAACGTGCGCCCTTGGTGCGCATTCCTGGGATGGTGAAAAATGGGAAATCAAGGGGCGGGGGGAATCTCTATCAACCTAGGACCCCGAAACTTCCGGGGCCTAAGCGGCCCCTTGACCCTCTCCTGTTGGTCTGACAGGATTCCCTTAATTTAGCTTTGTGTAAATCACTATGAACTTTCACTGCATCCGCCCTTGAAAATTGAAAACATTCGCACCCCCCCTTTTGAAATCCTAGTGACGCCCCTGAAATGAACAAAATATGACGAGGTGTGATTTTCTTCATTTTATGACTGATAGTTTCTTCAACAAAGTTAAATGACAAATTATAAGACAGTCTGTATCACTATTTGCAATTTGCAGTCTTTGCAATATTTATTTTTTTAATTTGAAGAAAGTTAATTACTTGATCATTTGATCACCTTGTGTTAGATGTGTGTGCCTGTTATTTTTCTGACATTGCGTTTGAAGGTTACACTGCAACCACACAGTCACTGCATCTCGAAGTGTACACTGCAAAGCGGTAAGGGTAGATACCAACATGCGTGCACCTACAGTGCCGAGTTGTTTACTAATCCAGTCTGAAGTGGGTATATCCAGATTTCTTGTCTGACAGCTCCTTTTTAAAGCATAATTTGTGGTAACAATATTTTTTGTCACTTTTTTCATTAATACCCGGCTATTCTATGAATAACAACTTCTTTATTGCTGTGGTCATGGCTGTGAAGCTGATGTATTCATACCACTTCTGAAACAGATATTGCCTAGGCTTACAAAATATATAGGTATGAATAACTTTCGTATCATACAAGAGGTGTGGTGGATCTGTAATTTTGAACAAGTAGGACATCACGACTTGAAAATGGCGAGTTATGTTGGGGTTACGTCGGTAGACTTTCGCTGATTGGCTGACAAAGTCATGTGGTATTGATTTATGGAAATTCCCCCCTGCAGTTGCCGTAAGTAGGCTGAACATGGATACACACGATCCCAGGTTCAGTCTTACCGCGTATAGATGACCGAGATGGTTACAGGTTGGGATACTGGAGTGGAACCTTAATTGTTATAATTGGAGAAAACGTAGCCTAATATATTTCGTAAATTTCAGAGCAGCTCTGTCCCTCCATCGAATCAGTGAGGATTCCTATTTCCTTTAAATCCACCTTAAAGCGCTGCATGGTGCCTAACATTGGTGTGATGTCCAGGCCTGTTGTGTTTTCGCTTCTCCAAAGGCTAAATATTCCAATCTTGGTGTTCATATGTATTACCAATTTCAACTTTCATTAAATAACATATACAAAGTATTCCGTTGCGGTGTATTGGGAAAACAGATACCAGCACATTGTGTACTAAATTAGTAATCATGCTGATCTGTTGCAATGTCAAGATTTGACATTTATGCACTGGGCACCTGGCCACGTACAAAATATTATCTCTTCCTTGTTTGATGAAGTGAAATGATGATTGAGATTAGATTTATAAATACATACAGGCCATTGTTTATTGAGACCCATAAAAAATGGTGTTGTTTTTATCATTTCAACCTGTCTCAGATGTTTTCTTCTGTCCTGAAGACCATGTGATGGAAAATTCCTTTGTGTGTGAATTTTTTGTTCAATCCAAAATGTACAAAATCTGACTTTTCCTAAGCTCACTGAAGTATCAGTTTTGAAAAAATGGTGAAACTATTATCAGTCTTCAAAAAATTGTAAATTTAGTTTTTCCTATTCAAACATCAAGTATGACATTTTGTTAATTTTACAAAACTCATTCTAAAATATCTTACATTTACAAATTTACTGGAAATTTGGCGGATTCCACGATAACCTAGTCCACTTTTCCGTCAAATTCTCAGTCAAACCGAAAGATGACATTAGCAACGTTAAAAATACCAAAAAACTTAACTCCTTGTCATGTACATATTTGCTAAACCCACCAAGATTGTGTAACAGTTTTACCCGGTATATTTCTTATCTGCAGTATAATAGAGAGACAGAAATTTATGTTGCTGATGTCACTTGTGCAAATGTCATATTTCCGTAATACTTTTTTTACAATAATCATCACCGTGACAAATCAAATGTCAACTAAATTATTAAAAAAGGATTTACAGTGATATCTTAACCTTATTAAAGGTGAACTGCAAAGGTTTTCATATTTCCCTATTTATATTCTTCGCGGGCTAGTTAATGATGGACATATCAGCCCAAATACTCTGTTTGGTTTTATTTGAAGTATTTTGTCTCCTGGTAGCTTTTGAAAAGTGATTTAAAGTTGGCATCTCAAGCCCGGCCGATTTCAGAAATGAAATCGGCATCGCTTATCTGCCCATGTTTGACGTTCGATTGTGACGTCACATCAGACCATCTTGCCAGGCGTCAATACTTGTAACGTTCAGTCTCCGGGCGGCTGGTCTGACGTGACGTCACAAGCAAGGAAAGATAAGCGATGACGTTTTGCAAATCTGAATTCAGCTGTGCTAGGGGTACCGACTTTTAAAAAGATTCTAGCAGACAAGATAATTCAAATTAAACCAAGTGAAGTAGATAGACCGGTATTTCTATCATTATTCAACCTATATAAAATGTGAAAAGGGGAATCTAAAAACCTTTGCATTTCACCTTTAAGTTTTTTGTATCATTGCCAGTGTATTAAATACATGTACCAATACATGGATATTATGAGCGTTTGAAAAACGTTGCTATTAAATGTCATTTCCGTCCAACTCCGTCCCGTGACGGAAATGACATTAGCAAAATTTTGAAAAGACCCAGTATTACAGCATGGGTGATGTCATACACTGACAATGGCACAGGTATATCCATACAAATGACCTAATTGCACTGAGCATATGCAAGTGCTTGTCTTACAAGAAATTTCTTGTACATATATACAAAATAGACTTTGACGGAAAAATGTTGCTAATGTCATTTGTGTTTTGTCCCGCTAAATTAAAAACTGTACAAAGAATTCATAGGGGTACCTGTTTATTTTCATCTTATAAATGCAATTCATTGACATGTTTAAGATAGTAAGGTACAGGGCACATTGTTTGTTTACGATACTTTTGAATTTATCGGTGTTGCAAATGTCCTGTTCCGTCATTGATTGACGGAACACGTTTATGGAATCTGCCATTTATCAAAATTTTCCCACTTGTCCAGGCAAAATACATGGAACAATGAAACAGTTATTGTACTGGCTGGGCACTTTGATAATGCCCATACATTAAGAAGGTTCCACAGGCCTCAATTTAAGGTGGTAACCTGTTTTCAGGTTGCCTGGAGGTTGCCATATGAAAAATAGTGGTAACCTATTTTCAGGTCCCCATAATTTTGACTAATAATATGACATTAGGTTAATAATTATGCAATAGGTTCCCACCGGTTACCAGTGTAGAATTCATTGAAACCTGTTGAGAGGTTACCATCAGCACTCCTTAAATTGAGGCCTGGTTCCAGACAATTTTGAAAATAATCTTCATTTTTATTATTTTAACAAGAGCTAGCATAGACATTAAACATTCAGAATAAACGATGTATGGGAACCAGGGTTAATTTTTTCAAAATGTGGGATTCAATATGGTCTTTTATATTTATTTAATACTAATATATGAGATTAGATATGAATTCCATGAAAAATGTCTGTATTTTCATAGAAAATCTCATATATATTAAGAAGTTGAAATGTCATTTTCTCCAAAATGCCTCAATTGATAGTTTTCTGGAGGAATGCTGATTCGGACAATCTAATAATAATGTTGGGTCACCAGGCTTCTCTTCAAGACAGTAGATGCCAACATGGAAAACCATAGTCACGAGGCCAAATTATCCTGATTTCGCTAAGTTGGTTTGCCACGTTTTTGCAAGTGTTTGTTTTAAAGCTAAATATTTTCCTTTTCCATCACATTTCCATTAAATATCGCAATTTGGTAGAAGCACAGAAACATGTGTGCACAGTACATGTAGATGTAAATTTGGAAGTCTGGAACCTTCTTAAGGGATAAACAGCTAGTACTCTATTACTTTAGTAAACTTTCAGAAGTTTTAGTCAACTCCAGTAAATGTTTGAAACACTTTGACACCAGCTGAAACAGATAATATTTTTAGTCAACACAGCGCATGCACAAGATATTAAAAAATAATATTAAAATAATAATATTAGAATCATGTTAGAAGGAGTGGGATGCTGCTCGCCTTCCCGATCTGGGATCATTAATACACAGAGAGATCGGAAACTGGGTATCACCCTCATGCAGAAGCATATAATTATGTGCATCTCGGGTATAAGGCAGGTTAGTAATGCTGGGTGGTAAGGCCGCTGATAATTAATGGTTCGTTTCCCGTAACCAGCCCTCATCTATATTTTGAGGGCAAATATTTAAAATCCATGAGGGATTTACATTTTCATGAAGTAAAACTTCATATTTGTATACAATTGGTTTGCAAGTTCATAATTAATAATTATCACACTCAGCATGTGTATTTTTACAAGCAGGGTTACGAGAAACAAACAATTAATTAACAGTGGCCTAAGATACGACTGTTCTTTTATAAATGCTAGAAATGCATTGTTTCATATCTCTGTTTTAATGTGAATGGAAATATTCCCACATTCAAGCATGATAAAGGAGCATTTTCAGGCTCAAACTCATTAATATTTGCCAATCTGATGCATAGTCTCGTTATTCCCACTAGTGACTCATTTTAGAGAACGTATAATAGCAATATTTTGTGTTACTGAATAAAAGTAATGCATGTTAATTTACACAGACTTCTTAGTACTAGCTGTTGAAGCAAATATCTTATGTTTTTGAGTCGGTCGTTTTAGAGTATCAGTAGTCAGAAATTGTTTCCTCTGCAGACCATTACCCATCCCTCTATATATTCGACTCAAATTCTTCTCAAGTCACAAATGATAAGCTAATAATTAATTATTCTCTATTGACGAGTAGTCTCCTCATGCACCTTAAAAAAAATAATACTGGAGGACTCAGGTTATAAAACATTAGGCATGCTAGGGGTTCAGCTTTGGTCATAACACCCTCTTCCCCCCAATTCACCCTGCATCCTCATTTCAAAACCCAGTCTACAGATCTGATGGTTTGATGGAATCTAGCTGACCTAAATTTGTCCTGGACATATATATACGGTGATCAAGAGAAGTCTGTGTATAGTCACATTTCAGATAATTTTACTAAATGTTAATTCCAGTGAATGTATATAAAAGATATAATTTCTTCTTCTCAGAGATTATATAAAGATATATAAAGATAATATCTTCCAGTTGTAATCCTTCTCTTTCTTAGTGCACTCAGCAGCTAGGTGTTAACCTACGACATATTTGAGTTCATCTGGTTCATAATTCAAAAATCTGCCTCTGTATCATTACAGCTTGAAAAAAAAAAATGAAATAAATTCTTCATTGTTTTCTCAATACTATAATATATACAGTTATAATACCAGCAACCTAAGTAAATTTCTTACCCTTTGTCGATTTTATAGGATGTGAGAAATACAGCCATTCAACAGGTTCTCCCCCATGCCATGACACCAAAGCCCAGTTTGTTGATCAGCTGATAAGAGGGCTAGTCCCTATATGAATAGTATGATAAGATGTTATTGGACTCTGGGTCCACAGTTCAACCACCTCTTTATATATCCCTCTTTGAAGGTTATCCTATTACAACATGTAGTTTCTGACTGGCTGCAATATAACTACTATTTGTTGAAGGTTTGTTTTAGCCCTATATAATTTTCTGTTGGACAAGTACACATTTCCGGATTTTTGTTGGTCTACATGTATTTGTTGGAATAACGTTTTAAGATGTTTTATTGATGAGACTTAATGTAAACTATTTGAATGATCTATCCTTCCATACACCATAAGCAGAGTGATGTGTCGTAATTGTATAATTATCATTAAGTTATTAATATGTAATTTCAGCTGATTTGTGTGTCCTCTATATGGTAGATTGACAGGACAATTTCTCAGCCCCCCCCCCCCCTTCCCCCAAAAATATATATATGTACATGTATCATATGAGCTCTCCTGATATAAATTTGACATGATTGTTATGATGACCTGCTCTAATGATCTTCCTTTCTGCCATTGCCTTTATGGTGGTGCATGTACATTTCAATGTAGTGATAACTGGCATAATTTCTACTTCAAAGTTTTCAAATTGTCCTTCATTTAAGTAAGTGAGGTAACTCATGGAGTCGAAGATTAGGCTATGTACTTGGGTGATTTGATGCATATTTTTAGCCCTGTGGTGGGCTGTTCAAATCGCTTTTCGTCCGTGGTCCGTGGTCAGTCCGTCCGTCCGTAAACAATTTTTGTTATCGCGATTTCTCAGGAACTACTTTATGGATCTTTCTCAAATTTGGTACACAGGTTCCCCTTGGGGTGTAGTTGTGCAAGATACCTTTTTTGGTCCGATTCGAAAATCCAATATGGCCACCAGGCAGCCATCTTGGATTTCCCCATGAAACCTTGTTATCGCGATTTCTGGTCGATACTTGGTGTAAGAACTTTTCGTCCGTCGTCCGTGGTCAATCCGTCCGTCCGTAAACAATTCTTGTTATCGCGATTTCTCAGGAACTACTGCATGGATCTTTCTCAAATTTGGTACACAGGTTCCCCTTGGGGTCTAGTTGTGCAAGATATACCTTTTCTGGTCCGATTTGAAAATCCAATATGGCCACCGGGCAGCCATCTTGGATTTCCCCATGAAAATTTATCGTCATTTCTCAGGAAGTACTGCATGGATCTTTCTCAAATTTGGTACACAGGTTCCCCTTGGTGTCTAGTTGTGCAAGATACCTTTCCCGGTCCGATTTGAAAATCCAGTATGGCCACCAGGCAGCCATCTTGGATTTCTCCATGAAACTTTATCGTCATTTCTCAGGAACTACTGCATGGATCTTTCTCAAATTTGGTACACAGGTTCCCCTTAGGGTCTCGATATGCAAGATGCCTTTTTCGGCCCGAATCGAAAATCCAATATGGTCACCAGGTGGCCATCTTCGATTTTCCCATTTTGTTATCGTGATTTCTCAGGAACTACTGCATGAATCTTTGTTAAATTTGGTACACAGGTTCTCCTTGTCTAGTTGTGCAAGATACCTTTTTCGGTCCGAATCGAAAATCCAATATGGCAACAAGGCAGCCATCTTGAATTTCCCCTTGAAACATTGTTATCGTGAATTCTCAGGAAATATTTCATGGATCTTTCTGAAATTTGATACACAGGTCCCACATGGGGCCTAGTAGTGCAAGATACCTTTTTTAGTCCGATTCAAAAATCCAAGTTACGCTTCAAATTAATACGGTATTCTCGAGTTGTGACGTTGCATCACAAGAGTCGGCGGATCAAACGATGGGGCATATTCTATATATTGACTATAGAGAACATCCATATCTTCACCATGTTCACCTTCCAGATCAAGGAGTTCAAATAATTCGGATTTAAAGTGTATTTCTTCAAATTTTAAATCAGTTTTCTTTAGTCCATGCAGTAGCAAGTGAACTACTCCACCCTTTCGTTTGCCGGCGGGTCGGCTACATGAAGGGACGTCACTCTTGTGACTCAACGTCACAACTCGAGATCGCCAAGATCCTTCAGGATCTCTCGTATTAACCAGTTATCACTAGATGTCATTGAAAATATTCCGCCATTCAATAGAAACTATTCCCCCACATTATAAAACTGTAGGCAATAAGAAAATTTGACTACCAGAAGCTGGACAGCAGGTTATGCTGTGTCAATATGCAATGCCAATCAATTGTTCTATATTTAATCAATTGTTCTGAATTATTGTTCTCTATTTAATCAGTTGTAAATTATTGTGCTATATACTCTAGTCTAAATTAATGGCACATTTATATTGGTGCAACTGCAGATGACAATGTTTGTTTTTATAACACACACCAGACCAAATACTTCAGGTATTTCTGTTTTATATAATTACAGATCTGCTTGATGAGCTGAGTGGTATGTCTTGGTTGACTCCTGTCCTACAGGCCGTACTGTCTCCCACGGTATTGATCGCCTTGGCCCTGTTCCCTGTTACATATCTATTTCTTCAGCTCTGGCACATCTTCAAATACTATCTGAGATGCGAGAAAGTGCTTTCACAGTTTTCATGCCCAGAGCGTCACTGGTTGTACGGAACCTTGAATGATGTGAGTATATGTATACATTATCGATCGTGAACACCATGGTCTACCTTACACCCTCAGTAGAAGAGAAAGGGTGAGGGAAGGGCCTGATCGCGAGAGTGACTTTATACAGGTTACGACCAACCGTCACAGTTCGGTATTGATATCTGATATTACCACGATCGATTGCACTTTTAATGATAAATTGATAGTTGGAATATGACACTAATATCTATTCGCATTTTTGAAAAAAACATTGACGAGTTTACATTCAGGGTTTTGCATAAGTTGATATATTTCAAAAAAAACGTGCAAGTTTTTGCTACTTTCCCAGTGTATTTCCTTTGAAATTTTGCTACCAATAATTAGTCAGTAACATGAAAAGATGTGTCAAATTAAAAAACTTCATTTCAGTATTGTACTTTCACAAATTTCTTTAATCTAAAAAGATCACAGTTTGGTGAAAACACGATTTTGTGCATAACTTCTACAAAACAACTTAAATGCATAGTTTGGTCAGTAGGTGCAGACATTCCATGTGCAGAAATGGAAGAAAATAAAATTTTTGCCAGACTTCATGCATAGTCACTTTTTAGCTAAAAGTGGAATTTCAGGAAATGTTTTTCATATTACAGAATTCTAATTATCTCAGGATTTGAGGCAGCGTTATATGAATATTTTTCGTCAAAAACCGGAATTACGAAATATTCGTTAAAACAAGCTTGTGTGGGAAGGTATGGGTTGACCCTAACATGCAGTTTTCAACATGCATCATCAGGTCTAATTTAGTTATACATGTATTTGAAATAAAAATCTCCAGAATAATCATCTTCGATAGATATTTATACATTCAGTGGTAAATTCAAATGTATTCTTATTGTTTCATATAATTATGTTATTCCAATTTGGTAAATATGTTATATGGACAATAATCTGCTGATAGATCTGAAAACTACATTTCTCCATACTGTCCACTAAACTCCAACTCATAAATAGCACAAAGGTCAAATCAACCATGTCAACCAATCAAGGCAGACTTTGTAGGTAAAGCCTGTCTTGATTGGCTGGATTTCATGACTGTTGAGATAATCAATTGAGATTTGAAAAAGTGCTGGTCAGCAGAGCTCCTTATTCTGTTCTGTCTGCTTTAACAGTGCTTTGATTGGTCAATAATCACAAAGGTCACATGGGAAGACTTATCATTGGAAGTCCTCAGACTCCATTCGCATTAGCGGAGTCACAGTCGGGCACGTCATTTTAACCTGACTTGAGTCTTGCTATAACATTGAGAACATGATGAGAGTGGCATAATCAGTTCACCTCAGCAATATTTAACATGGTGTTAAATAGGAATTATTTTAATACAACTTTATTTTTGCCGAGGGAAGTTGTCTGAATTGTGTGGGCTGTTCATCCCACCCCATAACTGGTACATGTTGATCCTGTGAACGTTTGTTCCTCAGCAGTGCAGTTTTGCTCACATGTTTGTTGAAAGTGAAAGCTGAAGTTTAGTGTGTAGCTGTAGTCTGAACTAATCATATTTCATACTGGAATAGTTCCTTCATTATCTTTGTTGAAATGGACATGTGTGAATTCTTGAATACTTCCTAGTTCTCAAGAGAACAAGAATTCCATTCATACATTTCCGGACTCTGCCCTGACAGATGTACCTTGGCAAACTATGAACTGTTGTTCTGACAGTAATAGGATTAGACGTTGATAGAGGGAGGAATGATAGACCCTTCCTTCTTGTGCAGACCGTAATTGAAATTCCATAAGAAGTTGTCTGAATTTCTCACATAATTGTCGAGTTCAACCGTACCTCTAAGGTCACTCTAGAGTCAAGTAAGAAACGTCACAGATCACCTGACTAGGCGAACAATTTTGGACTTCTCGTGTCAGCAAAGCTGGAACAACATACAATTGTTGAAGTTTGTAATCGAAATTATATTTATTTTCCTCTATAGATTCAACATTTTTACAATTTTAGTTAGAACCAAGCGGAGTGTGCCTCTTGAGGTCGCGTTTCTTTGGAGATGTCACTGGCTGACTGCGGTCGCCATATATTTAACTCTACTACTCCGCTCAGTGAGTGGGTTACTTAGGCCTCACTTGGGTCTAACTCGTCAATAACATCATGAATCAGTTGAACGATATTCTTGCTTACCCAGATCAGAGTAAAGTCATGTGAGCCAGTCGAACACATCGTTTGACACCATCGTCAATAATATAGATTGTTTGTATTATTGCTCATTATTTATTTTATAGTTCAAAGAAGCCGACCACAAGTTTCTGGAAGGAAACTTGAAATTTGCAGAGAGGTTTAAGACGTGTTATGTCCAGTGGCTAGGTCCATTTTGGGGCACACTGGTGGTATGCCACCCTGACACAGTGAAAGCCATATTGATGGGAGTGGATGCGAAAGCTAGGGGCTACAACTTTATCCGACCCTGGCTTGGTAAATCTTCATCATTGCAGGAGTTTTTGTCTGTGGTAGCATTGTTAAAGTGTAACTGGGGTACTTGTGTAAGTAATACGTCATATTCAAGATAATGATGTGAATAATAAAATGTAATCATGATTTTTCCCAACCTCATTGTACTCTGTCTCGGAGGATTGAAAAGCAGCTTTCTACAGTGGAAGAAAAGTCTTCACACTTGACATCTGAAATGACTTTAACGTCATACTTCTAGCATCCTGAACTGTCTGCGGGACATCGTGGCAGTGCAGAAAATGGAATGGATTTGTGGCAATGTAGCCAATGTATCGCTCCATAAATATCACTAGTTCCATCGACATGCTTGTGGCGCTGTACTCTACAATAACACTAATAACATTGAAATTGTTCAAGTTCAAGTTGAACAAGAAGCAGGATATAAATTGTATAATTTAGAAGATTATCTTGAATACAACATAAACTTGCAAAAGTACCACAGTTACAGTTTGAGGTAAATCTTCTGATAATACAATCACTGTAAGTGAAATCACCCACTATATATAATTTCAAATTTATTATAACGAATTTGAATGTGGTAATTGGATTATTAGATGAATGACCCTAATCATTATCCCTGGAGTCAAGTGCACAACTTCTCTTACAATTGCTCGTAATTGAGTGCAGTTAATAACAAAGACAAAGATTTCTATCAATTGCAACCAGCAACTAATTTTTTAAGACAAAAGCATTTCACTGAAAGATAGAAACTGCCTGTGTGCAGCCAATGAATTAATGTTACCAGTCTTTAACGAGCTACTTTAACCAGACATTACTGGAGTGGGGATATAATTGGTCCCTGACCCTGGTCACTATATACTAAGAGGTGCACTCGAATGAGGAACAGAGTGACAAAATTTGATGGGTTTTTTAATTGCTTGTGGGAAGCAAAATATTGACAGATTCTTTCATTATTTCTCCTCTCGAATCAAGTACATTCTAATACCATTAATGATTGTTGAATGCTCAGATTAGTACCATGTTATTAATAAACTGTTGAAATTCAGTTCATATTTTTTCTGACATTGTGTCCTGAGGACACTTTGTATCAAACCACCATTGGTAATTGTATCAATAAATACATGTAAACCATTGAAAAGAAATTTATTTGAATATTAGATAGAAATTCAATATCTTCATTTTGTTTTTCTTCTCATGTTATACTTGTCAATGATCAACATAGTATTTCATTGCTTCTGAATACTATAATGAAATATCATACCTGGTGATCACATGCGCTATACACAGTCAGTCATGTCTTTTGTCTAATAGGTGATGGGTTATTGACGAGTGATGGTGCAAAATGGGCCAGAAACAGACGACTTCTCACACCTGCTTTCCACTTTGATGTCCTCAAACCGTACATGCAACTTTACAACCAAGCTGTGGAAGTCTTTATGGTGAGATCAGTGTCTAGATCTTCACAATTTTCCTCATTTCAATAAGCCACACCGTAATCCCAGAAGTATCGCATATTACCACATATTCATGCCAGGTGCGAGACTGAAGGGCAGGTTCACGCACATGTATTTTTTTCACGAGAGCCAACAACACCAGGGTATTTTGTCAGAGCGTCGGTTACCTAGTTCAAGAATTGCGCACAATAAATGTTGTTAGAATAATTTTAGCATTTTAGCGCAAGTAAGCTTCCCAAGATGGTGGCTTTGCTAGCTCTGTTGAAAAAAATGCATCTGCATGAACCTGCCCCTCAGTCTCGCGCCTGGCATGAATATGCGGCAATATGCGGTACTTCTGAGATTATGATGTGGCTTATTCACTCTGCTTGATTGCTTCATCGAGTTAATGGATACATATACAACTAACCCCCGTTAAAATGACCCAAGTTGTTGTTGCGAGAATATGTTGTATTGGACTTGACACCAAAATGAAATAGGGTACTCACTGACGAATGGATTGGGAACAATTTACAAGTACCATATTCACACATTTTTCTCTCCCATTCTGGGGTACACATCCTCTGTATATAGCAATAGGAAATTCAGAATACGTACTCAGGGATTCATAGAAATCCAAATTTTTACTACCCACTATAAAATATTGAGTTCTTTTTATGCTCAAATTGAGTTTTTCCAAGTTTTTACGGCCCACCCACAAGTTGATATTGAGTTTTTGAATGTTTTTACCACCCTACCAATTAAGATATGAACAAATAGTTTCTGTAGTACTAAGGTGAGCTATCTAATGTGATTTGGATAATGGTCATCTGAATGACAAAAAAACCCACATGTTCTGTATTGTAACTTGCTCACTTATTTTAATAGATTTCATTTTTTTGGACCTCGTGTTTGTAGCAACACCAACAGCGGTAAGAGATCACAAACTATCATAACCATTCAAAGATAATTATCATATAACGCTTGCAAGAGACGCTATAAAATCCTTACATCATCAGCGAATTTTCACGTAAGATGTAGCAGCTGTCGAGCAGAATGATGTCTTGAACTCGGACTTCTACTTTACGTCCATCGCATGGTTGCCGTCGAACTTCAGAACAAAGGAACTGCAGGGGTAGAATTTCGCAAAATTTTGCGAGAATCCAGTTGGATTCTTAGTGGCTTAGTTTGCGAGAATCCAAAGAATCCAAATTTGCGGAACCAAGCATTTCGTGACCAGTTGCCATTTTCACTAGTGCTAGTTACTGCACAACTAGATGTAAACTTCTCAATGGGAAAAATTGAAATCGCCTCATTTGCTTCCTAAATCGTAAACCTGCTTGAATTCAATGCCTTTAATCTCCATTTAAATGCACAATCAAACGCAGAAAACGGAAGTTAAAACTAAAAGTTAACTCCCCTAGGAGAGAGTTGTCCGCCCCTAGGGGAGCTCTCCCACTCAATCCAGCGTGGTTACTATAAAGGTCACTGCAAGCCTCATTCCAATCCTCTTTCTCCTGTTTGCTCTCGAGCAGTGCACATCTAGGGAAGTGTTTAGATTCAATTTACAACGTTAGTTGTTGTTGTTTCGCTGGTGTATCCTTTATCAAGTGTGACTTTTGTTGTTTATTCGGAACTTACTTATGTATTATTATGTCTGAGGTTCCGACTTCTATTCCTTGTCGTACGTGCGGGCAAATTTTGTCCCCATTGGACGCCCACACGGCTTGTTTTTTCTTGTAAAGAATTGTGTTGTCGTGCGTCCACGTGCGCGGAATGTGTATTATGGGCGCGACGACTTGGGAGAATTATGCCCAAGCTCGTCGTGCTTATCTTTTACATGCTTGTGATGACCCGTCTATTTCGGAGGTCGACAGACGGGTTTTAGAAATTTCTTTGGTCAATGATATGAAATGTAGTGAGGATCTTGACCGAGTTGGTCAAGATCCAGTTTCGCCCGCGTCGGTATATATTTAGCCAAGCGGGACTATTCTACACAAAGATATTTCTAGGTTGTTAGACAGTTTGACCCGTACCGGAGCTTCATTGTCTAGGGTCGATCCCAAACCCGTTCCTTTGTTCGGCTTAACAAAGACCAAGTCGGTCTTTCCGATGCATTCCATTGTCTTCGTCAGATAAAAGAATTCTTTGCCACATGTTATTTTGCCTCTGTCTATCGGTACCACATGTTTCTTCTAAAAAGAAGAAAGCTAATAAACAACGTCGTGTGTCTATTTCTCCGTTGCCGGTTAAATCTGGACATAGTTTATTTAATTCCGTTCCCGATCTATTTGTTGGGGCGAATGTTGGACTCATTTGAGTCGGCCACGTGTTTAGTGTCTTCGGACGTACGTCGCTAAATATTTGGCTTTTGGCGGAGATTTTAAATTCTCTTGAAATGATCGTCTGACGATGTTTTTACCTGCGGCACGCGGGTCTACGAGAGGCTCGCGTTGTTGTTGTTCTTGTTGTTCTTCTTGTGACTTTTTGAAATACGCATGCGCTAAGAGAGTGTGATCTCTGCCACACTTTTCTTTTCAACCTCCGATCTCACATGACAACCCTGTCTTCAGGCACATTTGAATTCATTTGCAACTATATTTGGTGGAATGAATTATTGCTTCGTTGAATTCCATTCAGACATCAATTCTCTTACGTCAACACGCTAAAAAAAAAAAGCTGTCGATCGACACATCAGTCATTGTTTTCAGATATTACCATTTTCACTGAACAGTAATTACACGTATATAATCTTTAAGATGCTTGAATTGCCTATATACCAAGGAAGATGAGCCGTAACCGTGTCAGTGGTTCGGCTAATTTGCATACAGTGATAGGCGACTGCCTTAGTAAGTTGAAAAATAAGTTAACTACATCTATAACTCATTTTATCCACCCAATCTAGATAATTCACAAATTGGGGAAGAAGTAGATAAGCAACGCATTGTCATTATGATTAACATTGAATAATACTTGGTATCAAATTATAGATCATGCATCATAAAAACAAACGCAACAATTACGTTTCAGAAGTTAGGGACAAACTCACCAACTTTCGTCGAATAAAGATGTTTAACTTATAGAAATGACAATTTGGTATCATGTTTAACGCATTTCGCATATATGGAAATATGTTTTGAAAGGAAGAATAAGTTAACCCTCTGTGGGAATCGAAACAATGACCCTCCAATCACTGGAGATGAACTTACTGTCTTAGCGAAACCGACTCATTGATAATACTCAAAACCGACTTTATGCGCAACTGGTTTTTTTATACAGAAATCACTATTTTGTATTTAATGAGTTAGACAACCCTATGAGCGAACAATACATCATAGTTGTAGAGTTTTTATTGTGCACTTTCGGTTACAAGTATGAACTTTGGCACATGGCTATTTTGAATGGTCCTCTTTCGGAACACAGCCTCTCTATCCTCATTCTCGCAAGCCAGGGACTCGCTTCGCTGGTATTGATGTTCTCGTCCTCTTCGGCACTCAGAATCCCTTTAGATTCACTCCCGTGGATTCAATACTTATGTGTATCAGCAGATAATGGGCAGAAACATATTGCATTTCACATCATTCTCTCAAGTCAGAGCCCATTTCCGCTAGAATTTACTGGTTCTACACTTCACAATTTACGTTACTTTGTCAATCAGTTTTACAAATGGAATTACGTCATATATTAGCAGATGCTGACTATAAAAGCGATCTGTTTGACCTCGTTGTCAAAAGCTTGGGCCTTATTTCCCGGAGGAGTTTTTGAGTTTGATACTTAGATGCCTTTCATATTGACTTTAACTTGGCAGCCGTTTTCGTGAATGCAATAATTGATGTACCAAAAGATAATAACGGGAATTCGACATAATTCTCTTGCACACAAACCTTGTTTAGTGAACTAGCCCTGACATTTCGCACATAAATCACCTTCGGAATGACTTAGTGACAAACTTTTATTCGCGAATTGAGTATAGGGAGATATCCATAGATACTGACTAGAAATGTTTCTTATTTGCAGAATTTTATTTTTAAAAAAAGAAATTAATAAAATAAGCAACCTTCGAAAAGGCTTGGTCGAACATGAGATGATATTTCCTAAGAATTAAATAGTTAATCATTTATATAGAAGGAGCAAACCATTGACTTGCTGCATGGAAAAGAGTGTCAAGGTATTCAGTTTGCAGATGATAACACACGTAAATGCAGAAACTTAATTAATTATTCTAATCAAATATCAATACTGTCACAGGCCTCAATTTGAATAGTGAAAAGTGTAACTATGCCCCTTGGACAGTTGGATAAAGCCTTCAACCCCCTTCCATAGTTTCACAGATCAAAGAGATGGACCTGATACTAAATTCATTGAAAATTAACTTAAGGAAATATGAATTTTCCAGTTTGCTCGGCAAAGTAAGCGAGAAGGGTGACTGAAGCGCGTCGATTTTCGCGCTATGATTAAATCCTTGAAATTTATTTGGATTTCCAAATATTTGAAAGCTATTTTTATTTGCAAAAAGCAACAGCTGAACCGAATGTTTTGAAACTTGGCATACATGATACTTGTACCAAGACATTGCCAAAGCGATCATTGTGACTTCGTCTGTCAATTCAAAATAGACGGCACGGACTAGTCAAAACCGTTGGATTTTGAACGGGGAAAGTGAATATATATATATTGTATCAGACATATTACGCAATTCCTACAATTGTGGGTTAGAAGTTGAAAATTACTTCCCTTGGCATGAAAACACTGGCAGATGGCGCTTGTTCTACATTTACCACTATCTCCGCTGATATGCCTTTCACTGTATTATTGCCACTGCCGCAGGTTTTGACTACAATGTAGTCATTTCTCACTTGTTCTAAAAGTCTTTATGAAATCTCATGTTTAACTAATAACACAGTCCTGCATTAGGCCAGTGTGTATTCAATATTGCGTCTCCACACAAACTTTGAGTTGCGACCCTGTGTGTTTGATGTGGGCTTTTATTGGCTTTTTTTGTTTTTTGTTTTTGTTTCGTTGATTCATGATTTTATCCATTGAATTGTTGTATAAATCTTACCAGGATTGTGAGTACTACCCTCGTTTGACGCGGGAGGTTCGTTTTTCCCCGCCGGGGAAATCCGAGTCTTTATAAGCAGTCCGTCAATGTTCCATGTTGTTGTTGTATTGTTTTGTTCGGACTTTGGTAGTTTCTCACCTTCATGCATTCAATTCTTTGGTCCTACCAAGAAGGTAATCTCTTGTTATATCAAGTATTATTATGTGATTTTGATATTCTGTCTTCAAGAGAGAACTTACGGAGGTTTTATTCTAAGGGTGTGTCGATCAACAAAGGGATCACGTGTTGGTTATCGTGAGTATGTAATCCTATTCACCCACTGTTTATTGTGAAACTGTGCTATGCTTTGTTACACGAATTTGTTATATACATGTGAATTGTTTGTTTCTCACCAAGCTGGTCCCATCTGTATACTGTATTTCGTTTATAATTCAGATGAAGTTGAGCATTATTTTTTATTTTCTTCTCTCTGAGAAAATTTAAAATTGTTAGCGTGAGGGTGTTGTTGTTGTTGTTGTAATCCTAGACAATATCGACAATGCTGCCAAAAAGTCACATTGTGTGGCACATGGTAAAAGTTTACTTGTAAATGTCACATGTATACTGTTAAAACAATTCTGTGAGTGTGTTTCTCCGAGAAATCTTTAGAAATACTCTCGTTCGACGATACGGAACACGTAAATTCGTGAAGTTTTCTTGATTATCGGTACAGTCTACAAGAACATCTCACTGCTCTTTAGCAATGAACTTACCGTTTCTGCTTCTCGACAGCTTGTTAGCGCTAGGTCATTTCAAATTCTAAATTTTTAATAACCTTACCTTCCTGCCGGCGAGAGACTTGAAATGTATTTCCTCTCTTCAGGAATTTTAAATTTCTTTGACGATATTTCTCGGTTACATGTACGTTGAAATCTCTTTGTTCTGGATGTCGGTGCTGTGACTATTTTTGGGTTATAAATAGTAACATTGTTTGTAAATGTTGATATTCTCTCCTTATAAAACTCCAGTACTGATTTTCGTGTACAGGAGACAAATTACATCGGGAGAGGTCATAATGTAATCATGTTCACTGTCACAGTATTCATGTTCACTGACACAAAAGATCCATAATACCAGTTAGCCCATTCAGCTTTCGTGTGATTAGCGCTAATGTGTTCTTCTCTACTGCGTTTCTATTTTCTAAATGAGGAAAATAATTACAATCGAATTCGGGGTTTCTGTGTTGCAACTCTTTTCTCGCTTCGCACCTTTACGACGTTACATTACGTCGTCTCATTGTCCTCGTACACCTGTACGTCGTTTCTCGCCGTTTCGTCGTGTACTTTTATAAGTTTGTATCCTGCTCTATTTTGAGCATGTATGTACATTATGTTGCGAATGCGGAAATCACTACGTTGTTTATCACACACAACGTTTTTCTCTCATTTTTCCACGTTCCGGTACGCCATAATGCCGTGTTTCACGTCATTGCTTCATTTGCGAGATGTATATTTTATATCCATTCATCTTCGTTCTCTTTTCGGCACTTCCTGCGATGCTCCATCGTCGGTCGTCGGCGGGAGTGGAAGTCCGTCTGTTTAGCGTCATCCTTCCATTTGTATCAGTTCCTCTCGGGTTTTTCACATGGTGATTTACTTAGGTACGTCGTTGCACTACGAAGAGAGTTTTTGGTTCAAGCATTTTTGATTCCGGTTTTTGTGTTGAGATAACAAAATTTGTGTTGGAATCAACAGTATTTGGTCTAATACTGTTATATGGAAAATGGAATAGGTCTTTGGATTATGGACGTGGATAGTGATGGTCGTCGCCTGGATTGTGAATGACGGTCTAGACTCTTGTAATTGAATTCAGCACAGTTTTGTGTTGATTTTTGTTTAACTCAGAACCATGTTGACTTTAACACACAACATTTTGTGTTGAGATCCGTTTACCTTAGGATTGTGCTTAAACGACACAATGGTTGTTCGTGGTGTACTTGGGGGACAGTTTTTCGACTTTCTCCATCAAGTACTTTATTCCCGTATAGACGGTTGCACCAGTTGTTAGACTTTGACATTATGGTTCTGTCATCATCTTTGGACTTTTCATTTCTATGCAGGACCTTACTCACTACGTTCGTTTTTTTACGGGTTCGGTCTCTGCAGCGGATTTATTTGTCCTGGTGCCGAGGACGTTATGCCGATCCCGACTGTCTCTATTTCCCTCGTTGCTGACTTCCTCCTTCATCTTCACCGGGATAGGAAGTTTCATATTAGCTCCATTGTAGGGTATGGATCTGCTCTGGCTAGGGTGTTACGTCTTACCTCCGGTACCGACATTAGCCTTACCGATTATATCTCTGCGCTTATTCGCGCTTTCGCCTTAGTCGCGACGTACTCTCCTACTGTTACCGAAATGGGATATCGGTGTGGTTCTGTGTGCTTTGATTCGTCCACCCTTTGAACCCTTTCTATCCGCTTCTCTAAAGCTGTGTCCTACAAGGCGGTTTTTCTGGCGGTTTTTGCTTTGGCGTCTAGAGTGTCTAAACTTTTTCCTTTCGTTCCGTTCCGGAGTTTATCGCCAAAATGAGTCTGTTCGCTTAGGTCCGTGCGCTCAACGGTCGTACTCTATCCCTGCGTTTTCAGACTTCGTACATGGGCTCGAAGACGACTCTTTGTTATGCCCTGTTCGAGCCATTCGCCACTATCTTACTCGTACCGATTTCCGTTCGCGGCTCTCGGCGCCTGTTATTTCTGTCGTTTTTCGCCCGTCTGCAATGCATGACATTACGAAAAAATACCCTTGACGCGTGGTTGAAGAAGACCATAAAATGGTCTTATCAATTGGCCATTGACGCCATCGCTACACATGGCCTTGATGGAAGAACTTGTCCCTCCATGACTTTGTCCAGTCTTGTGCCTGGACAGCAAACTCCACGTTCACAAATTTCTATCTGTGAGATATGTCGGTGCAATCAGATAGTGTGACCACGCTCGGGCCACTGGTGGCTACCCAGCACGTGGTAAGTAATTTCAGAAAAAGTGGGGGGGGGGGTGCAAAATTGTCACCATTACAGCAAGGCAGCCATCTTGCTGTATCATCTCATCTCATCTCTCAATTATATCATGTGTCCACTTTCGATACGATCATCTATGAAGGAAGAAATAAGTCAGATAGACGACCATGGGCTCTCTAATCATCAATCTAAGAGGCCTGACACTATGGTGAATTTAATCTTTACCTTAACTGCGGTTTTGCTTGTGTCTTGCAGGTTATATCTGACTTCCTTCTACATGATCTCAGCTGCGTCACCTACGCTCAACTCACAAGAAAGAAGAACTGACACTTGTGAGTATTATTAATATTGTTTTGTTTCAGGTTGCTAGTGTCAGCAACTTCGAGTAAAGTACAGAGAGTTGACAGTTGCGTAGAGTTGGCTCAGGGAACACACGCAGTCGACTCGTAGGCATCCTACAAGACCTACTCAGCTTCAAGAAACAGGTTGAGAAGTTGACGCAAGACGGCTTGTGGACTGAGAATGGTGTGGCTTGGCGCCCTCTAAGCCCGGACAGTTTACGCTTCACCCGACCTTAAAGGTCCAGCCAAGTTTCTGCATGTATGTGCTAAAGTCGGCATTGCCCCAATCGGCATACAATCCTGCCAAGAAAACCTATCGGCCCTAAGAGCAGAGGATTCAAACTTCTTGGTAGAGATTGTATACCACACCACGAGCACAGCTTCATGGATGGAGACATTCAAGATAAGTACTGTTGTATCTTATCCATGTTTTAACCTTTTCGTCTCTGACCAGGGTTTCATATTTATGCCCATGTCTGTGTCATCCCTCCTACATGGAGGAAGACACTCAAAAGATAAGTTAGATTAGTATCTTCTATTACTACTCCATAATTACCCTCTGCATTACCGACCAGGGTTCTTTTGTTGAGATTCTTTGTCATGCCTGTGATCATTTTTAGATAGAGGCTGAGACGGCCGTGTGGTCTGGTCCGTTTGCTGTTTCTGCTGGCGATTGGGTATCGAACTCTGAGGAAGTGGATTCGTGTCTCGCACAGTCTGACCTTTCTTTTCCAGCACTAGTAATTGTACCTTACTGAGAGACTGTTATCTTGAAAATAATTGGATATAAATGTTATCTTAAAAATTATTGGATATAAATGTTATCTACTCAGTAGTAATAGGTCAGTTTGGCAGCCGCTATCTCTCAAGTCATCATTTTAGACATGACACAATTCTGACTTTTAATCTTTGACTTTACTGCAGTTTTGCTTGTCATTTCAGTTTGAACTGACTTCCTCCCAGATGATCTCAGCTGGGTCACCTACGCTCATCTCACAAGCAGTGTCTCCACAGTCGAATAAAGTACAGAGTGGACGATTGCGTAGTATTGACTCAGGGAGCAAACGCAGTCATCTCCTACAAGACCTGTTCAACTTCAAGAACCAAGTATGGAGAGTTGGACATAAGACGGTTTGTGGACTGAGAATGGTGTGGCTTGGCGCCCTCTAAGCCCGGACAGATTACGCATCACCCAACCTTAAAGGTTCAGCCAAGTTTCTGCATGTATGTGCTAAAGTCGGCATTGCCCCAATCGGCATACAATCCTGCCAAGAAAACCTATCAGCCCTAAGAGCAGAGGATTCAAACTTCTTGGTAGAGATTGTATACCACACCACGAGCACAGCTACATGGATGGAGACACTCAAGATAAGTACTGTTGTATCTTATCCATGTTTTAACCTTTTCGTCCTTGACCAGGGTTACATTTGTTGATGTTGATGTCTCATTCTTATACCCATGTCTGTGTCATACCAGCGGTTACTAAGCCTGCTTTTAGAACTACAACAAGGCCGAGGTTCCCACCTCCATATGTTGGTACTGAGGCATTGAATTCAAGCAGGTTTACGATTTAGGAAGCAAATATTAAACATTTATAAACAATGTTTCTATTTGTTACTAAATCAAACCTGCTTGAATTTAATTGTCCCTCCCTTCCGTCCCCTCATTCCGTGGCCTTGCTCTCTGCTGGTCTCGGTTTGAGAAAGAGGATTGGAATGAGGCTTGCAGTGACCTTTATAGTAACCACGCTGGATTGAGTGGGAGAGCTCCCCTAGGGGCGGACAACTCTCTCCTAGGGGAGTTATCTTTTAGTTTTAACTTCCGTTTTCTGCGTTTGACTGTGCATTTAAATGGAGATTAAAGGCATTGAATTCAAGCAGGTTTGATTTAGTAACAAATAGAAACATTGTTTATAAATGTTTAATATTTATTCTGAGGAGGGTGGTTAGCACACATATAATAGCACAAATTAGTTCAGGCGAGTGATTATCTCCATTGATGAGCAGTATTCAGCCTAAACATGTTTGGTAAGTATATACTCTTAATTTTATTTCATTTGTATCTTTGTATTGCATATGAAACAATAATCATAAAAAATAAATAAATAAATAAATACAAATCTGGCCACCTGCTGCATTCCCTGACAAGCAGTAAATCAACAATTGTTATTAATGAACCTTTATATAAAGACTAGGCTATGGATTTATATGAGATACGCAAAAACATTAAAAAAAATAAGGAAATTCCAGATATTTTTGTACCACATTTTCTCATTTCATACCATGATGGTTTTTACAGTGAAAGATAAAAATTACCAACAAAAATTCAAGAGTCACGGACATAAACAGGAAATGCAATGCCGTTAAAGTTGAAATCTAGACCTCAAATAAACCGACTTCTGAAGAAATGCGTGTTCTCAACGTAAAGTGCTAGACCGCGTTGTTGTTGTTGTTCATGATGGGTATCATACACGCAATGTCTCTGCAGAAACGATCCATTTATATTTTCATAATTTCCTACCGCTTGATTCTACTTTGCCCGATGTTCTGTCTTAGGGAAAATTGTTTGTCATTCTAATTATGAACGAATCCGAATCAAATTCATCTGCTAAATGATATGCAAAATGTCCCCGGTTTCATTTTCACCCTCGTGTACTTTTCGTCTGCAGACCGCCAGCTAGCATTCAATTCCTTCATATAGACTGTTTTCGTCTGTTGGGTTTAACGTAGGTAGCTGTGCACCAGCAGCCGAGCGAAGGAGAATACACTCATACCTTCGGCGCCAGTCGGGAACCATTACAGAGAGTGTTCGAGGCTCCCAAAAAATAATCGAGCAAAGGTCTCCGAGGTTTAGTTAGCGCATTACGTCAGCAAAACATGTGAAAACCGCCACTTCCGTTTGTGTACGTTTCGCAGAACTCGCGGAGACGGAAATTATTTCTAGAACTGGAAATCCCCAAACGTTCGAAGACAAATTGTCGAAGGATCGGCGATGATGTTCACATCACTGAAATAATTTGCACCATTTCGAGTATTGAGTTTTCGTCAAAAACATTGAGTATTTCTTGTCCAAAACGTACACTTTTGAGTTTTTTGCTGTCTATATTCAGTTTTTGACATTTTTTTTCTACCGTTTAACGGTAGTAAAAACGGACGTCTATGAATCCCTGCGTACGTGCGATCAGTCTTTATCAATTTTGATTGACTCGAGGAGCATTATATGAAGTATTAGCAAGCTATAGAAAATGCATCAAAGCAAGTTAAATACAAAAGGTTTGCACTGTGCTCCACATTTTGAATACTGGATGATGCTGATTGGCCATGCACTGGATACCAGATTTTCTGTGGGAAATCTGTCATGGGCCATTAAATAACTTTAGAGTTACACCTCTAATAATGTGAGACTGGATTAACTGTAATTGTTTCCTCAAATATTTCCTGACATTCTTATGTTTCTTTTACAGGACAAGATTGAAGAAGGAAATGATTTCTCCGTGTTCAAGAACGTCAGCCTGTTAACACTGGATGTCATATTACAGTGTGCCTTCTCATTTCACTCCCATTGTCAGACTAAAGGGTTTGTACTTGACATCTCTCAGTCACTGGCGTACTTCAACACGCTTCATTTGTAAGGAATTCTGCTTGTTTAAGCAGTCAAAACATGAGCCATAAGTTGCTCATTTTATTCCTCCTAATTAAAATATATTTTGGAGATTTTCCAGGGATGAGACGACCCTTGGTTGTGTTCTGGTGATTTACCCTAGCAACTACATATATACATGTAGGTAGTCCCATGCCATTCTGACACATCATGTTCAGATGGGAGAGCTCAGATGGGCCTATCCGTCATGTAAGGAAAACACAATAGACGACCACATGTAGGGAAACCTTTGTTGAACCTGTAAAGGTTACCTGACAAGCTGTATTGCACATGGTGTCCCCAGTTTGAAAATCCTTACATTACAAACTGCCCCTTAGATGCACATGAGAAAATTATCCCCTTGACTGCAAAGGAAATAATTTGATTAACCCCTTAATTGTGACAAGAATGTTGTGAATAGTCTTCCTTGATTGTGACAAGAAGACTTCGTATTGTCCTTCTTGGATTTGACAAGTCATCTGACAAGACTAGTTCTCCCACATAATAACTGCGTGAATGATCTGCCCTGATTGACAAGAGATAACATTGAAGACTCAAATAATTCTTCTTATTGATGATAACAGTCTCTGAATGGTCTCCCTTGATTGTGACAAGATCACTGAATTATTCCCCTTGATTGTGACAGAAATATGGGGTGAGTTATCCCCCTTGATTGGGGGCAAGTACTTCATCAGTAATCCCACTTCACCGACCTCTGAGCATGCTACGTGTTTGAAAACAAACTAGACATGGCACATTTATCCTCAATAATGTGATAAATATGATGCTGAGTATTTAGGCTTGGATACCTTTCCTGGTTTATATTTTTAACATTTTTGTAATTTCAGTGAGAAAAACCCATACGTGCAGGCAGTGTATGAACTCAGTCGACTGGTCACCTCAAGACCATTGTAAGCATTACATAGTCATAATATTAAAGAGTACAACATAAGAATAGTGCAGATACATACAGAATAGGATCACTGACACAGTTCTTACAACTTGTCGAGCCCCCTCTCCGTGATACTTATTTTGCGCAAATCATTGTTTTGATATTTTTAGGCATATATTCATAAGGTACAGTGTACACTTTTCAAAGTTACGTTGTAGAACCAACCCTTAATTGTATGATGGACCAATTAGACATCCATCTACTCATTCCACTCCTGTCATTAGACATCCATCCAGGGCTTCGTGTTTAGCGCGAGTGATAGCTCACCTGCACGCAAACACTCGCGTAAATTCATGTCACGAGTGTGAGTTTTAGTTCACGTAAACTGTGACATTTTATATCATATTATATTGCAACCACTCGCCTGACTTTCAAATACCCTCTCCTGAATAGATTGACGTGAGCTATTTTTAGCTCACGCACTAATTCTAAACACGAAGCTCTTGCCATCTACTCACTTCTACCATTAGACATCCATCTACTCACTCCTGCCATTAGACATCCTTCTACTCAATCCTGCTATTAGACATCCAT
>JAVTVY010053079.1:0-26356 GCA_036873755.1 Hanleya hanleyi | reverse complement strand
CCTCTGAAACTGCCGTACATCTAATCTCTATCCCCTCCTGCGCACTATTTTAAAATCTTGCGCACTATTGTGAAATAGTGACGTATATATCGCCGTCTGAATTTTCCAGTCGAAAACTTCAACTCTCTACCCGCCATGTTGGTGACGTCAGTAGTATAGAGAAAGTCTACAGGGGCCAATAGCCTTCACTGCGCATGCGCGGAATTTATTTTGTGGGCGTGGCTATGTGTGTGCGCATGCGTATTGAGTTTTTATGCAAATGAGGTCATTGGGTTCATTGGGTATATTCAAGATGGCGGCATGTTTTTGTAGGTTGGGGGTGGTCGGATTCAAGATGGCGGCTTGTTTTTGTAGGGTGGGGGTGGTTGGATTCAAGATGGCGGCTTTTTTTTCTAGGGTGGGGGTGGTTGGTTTCAAGATGGCGGCTTGTTTTTGTATTGTAAAGGGGTGGTCGGTTTCAAGATGGCGGCTTGTTTTTGTAGGGTGGGGGTGGTTGGATTCAAGATGGCGGCTTGTTTTTCTAGGTTAGGGGTGGTCGTATTCAAGATGGCGGCTTGTTTTTGTAGGGTAGGGGTGGTCGGTTTCAAGATGGCGGCTTAAATGTGTTTTTAATGGAAATGAGGTCATTGGATTCATTGTGTTTATTCAAGATGGCGGCTTGTTTTTGTAGGGTGGGGGTGGTCGTTTTCAAGATGGCGGCTTGTTTTTGTAGGGTGGGGGTGGTCGGTTTCAAGATGGCGGCTTGTTTTTGTAGGTTAGGGGTGGTCGTATTCAAGATGGCGGCTTGTTTTTGTAGGGTAGGGGTGGTCGGTTTCAAGATGGCGGCTTGTTTGTGTGTGTTATGGGTTTTCCCCAGCCCTCATTTGCATATGTTCAAGATGGCGGCTTGTTTTTGTAGGGTGGGGGTGGTCGGTTTCAAGATGGCGGCTTGTTTTTGTAGGTTAGGGGTGGTCGTATTCAAGATGGCGGCTTGTTTTTGTAGGGTAGGGGTGGTCGGTTTCAAGATGGCGGATGAGGTCTCTGGGTTTTTCCCCCAAGGGTGGCTTTCAAGATGGCGGCTTGTTTTTCTAGGTTAGGGGTGGTCGGTTTCAAGATGGCGGCCTTGTTGTCCCTGAAAATATGCAAATGAGGTCTTTGGGGGTCGTTTTTCAAGATGGTGGCTTGTTTGTGTGTGTTAGGGGTGGTCGTTTTCAAGATGGCGGGATGTTTTTGTGTGTGAGGGGTGGTCGTTTTCAAAATGGCGGCCTGTGGTACCTGAAAATATGCAAATGAGGTTCAATGGGCTATAAAAGGAGTCGTGAAAAATAAGGTGCCGCCATTTTCAACCCATCCCACTCACCGGAAAACGTATAAAAGCAGTCGATTTTTAGGGAAAGGGGTGTATTTCAATTGGACTTACCTGTCTGCCTGCATCCCTGCCTGTTTGCCTGCTTGCCTATCCGCTTGAGACGAAAAGCATGAGACGTGGAGAAGATTTTCCCTTGGACCCAGCAGCACCTCCGGTTGAAGTCTTGCCTGAAGACGAACGTGTGAGGCCATTTTTCCTTTTTTTAATAGTAAAATAGCTCCAAAACGTCTATTTCCATTCTCGCGCATGCGCAGAATGCCGATAGTTCAACCCACACCAGTCCATCAGATGCCCCTTCATGAATGCTTCACATTGATACCTCACTCGGCTCCATCGGGTCACTAGGGGCTCTCCTAGCTCCAAAAAAGGCTATTTTCATAGTCTTCGGCCTTCGCGCAAGCGCAGAATCACCCTAATTCAAGCCCACACCCAGTCTATCAGATGCTCCTTCACGTCACCTTCAATTTAATACCTCACTCGACCCGATTGGACCATTAGGGACGCCTCTAACCCCAAAAAGGCTATTTTGATATCTTGATATTTTTGAATTGAATTGAATTGAATTGATATCAATCTTCAAAATACCCTTTTTAGGGTTAGAGGCGCCCCTAGTGGTCCAATGGGGTCGAGTGAGGTATCAATGTGAAGCATTTCACGTCAGCTTCAATTTGATACCTCACTCGACCCACTACCTCCAAAATAAAAATAATCCTCGCACACCAGGTTTTGCTATCGATCTGCAAAATAACCTTTTTGGCGTTAGGGGAGCCCCTAGTGGTCCGATGGAGCCGAGTGAGGTATCAATGTGAAGGTGAGATGAAGGGGCATCTGATGGACTGGTGTGGGTTGAACTATCAGCATTCTGCGCATGCGCAAGAATGGAAAATAGACGTTTTGGAGCTATTTGACTATTAAAAAGGAAAAACGAACATGCCCAGTGTCGTTGATAAATGACCCTCACACGCTCGTCTTCAGGCAAGACTTCAACCGGAGGTGCTGCTGGGTCCAAGGGAAAATCTTCTCCACATCTCATGCTTTTCGTCTCATACAAGAGGATAGGCAAACAGGCAGGGATGCAGGCAGACAGGTAAGTCCAATTGAAATACACCCCTTTCCCTAAAAATCGACTGCTTTTATACGTTTTCCGGTGAGTGGGGTGGGTTGAAAATGGCGGCACCTTATTTTTCACGACTCCTTTTATAGCCCATTGAACCTCATTTGCATATTTTCAGGTACCACAGGCCGCCATTTTGAAAACGACCACCCCTCACACACAAAAACATCCCGCCATCTTGAAAACGACCACCCCTAACACACACAAACAAGCCACCATCTTGAAAAACGACCCCCAAAGACCTCATTTGCATATTTTCAGGGACAACAAGGCCGCCATCTTGAAACCGACCACCCCTAACCTAGAAAAACAAGCCGCCATCTTGAAAGCCACCCTTGGGGGAAAAACCCAGAGACCTCATCCGCCATCTTGAAACCGACCACCCCTACCCTACAAAAACAAGCCGCCATCTTGAATACGACCACCCCTAACCTACAAAAACAAGCCGCCATCTTGAAATCGACCACCCCCACCCTACAAAAACAAGCCGCCATCTTGAACATATGCAAATGAGGGCTGGGGAAAACCCATAACACACACAAACAAGCCGCCATCTTGAAACCGACCACCCCTACCCTACAAAAACAAGCCGCCATCTTGAAACCGACCACCCCTAACCTACAAAAACAAGCCGCCATCTTGAATACGACCACCCCCACCCTACAAAAACAAGCCGCCATCTTGAAAACGACCACCCCCACCATACAAAAACAAGCCGCCATCTTGAATAAACACAATGAACCCAATGACCTCATTTGCATAAAAAACACATTTAAGCCGCCATCTTGAATACGACCACCCCTACCCTACAAAAACAAGCCGCCATCTTGAAACCAACCACCCCTAACCTAGAAAAACAAGCCGCCATCTTGAATCCGACCACCCCCACCCTACAAAAACAAGCCGCCATCTTGAAACCGACCACCCCTACAATACAAAAACAAGCCGCCATCTTGAAACCAACCACCCCCACCCTAGAAAAACAAGCCGCCATCTTGAATCCAACCACCCCCACCCTACAAAAACAAGCCGCCATCTTGAATCCGACCACCCCCAACCTACAAAAACATGCCGCCATCTTGAATATACCCAATGAACCCAATGACCTCATTTGCATAAAAACTCAATACGCATGCGCACACACATAGCCACGCCCACAAAATAAATTCCGCGCATGCGCAGTGAAGGCTATTGGCCCCTGTAGACTTTCTCTATACTACTGACGTCACCAACATGGCGGGTAGAGAGTTGAAGTTTTCGACTGGAAAATTCAGACGGCGATATATACGTCACTATTTCACAATAGTGCGCAAGATTTTAAAATAGTGCGCAGGAGGGGATAGAGATTAGATGTACGGCAGTTTCAGAGGTGGGTTTATTCGTAATAAAATTATCTAAAACCCTCGCTGGAGGTGACTGGGGCCGACCTATAGCCCTCATACTCGTGAGGGCTATATATTATTTAGCTACCAGATGTTAGATATACATCGATTTTTAGAAGGTTACAAACTCAGACAATGGGAGAATGTTCGGTACCCTAGCTACCGGCAGAAAAATAATCAGTATTATTATATACTTGATGAGATAGTGAAAATTATCAATCGAATAAAAGCGATATTTTCACAGTGATGATATCAAATATATCATCACTGTGATGATATGGAAAATGACGTCACAGCGAACAAATACATGTCACCGTGGACACAGTGATGAGGCAATTGATCGAACCTCCACAAGGTTTATGCGCCAAAGAAAAACAAGCTAAATATTTGGGAAGGATTTGTATGTTATTATGCCTTATGATGACCAGATTTTGACAGGAAATAAAACACAAATAGGCATAAAATGAATAAGAAATACCCGCAATGGCGATAATGGGACCGACTCGTCACGTACGCGTGCACCTACACATGCACGACGTGACAGCAGTTCGACAGTGCAGGGCCAAAGCAGTGCAGAGTGCAACACGAACTTGCGCGGAAAAATAAAACACATTCCTCAGTTTAATGCTCGAAATTGAGGTCATATCATGAAAATGTCGCACCAAAGTTGAAGAGAAAATATGAAAAACAACTTAATTCAACGACAGGGAACTCTTGTCAGTGAGTATTCATTAAGAATCGGCAAAATCACAATGACAACTCCGCAGGCTCTCACCACCGTCGAAGCTCCACACAACAACAACCACGCACGACCGGTAAATCTGGCTGTAACCTACCGTAACCATTCGATTTTGCTAAATCAAAATAGTGCTATTTGGGTAGACATGAACGAAATCAAGGGCGAATGCCGATTTTATTTGAAATTAGAATATTTTGTGCAAAGGCAAACACCGTGTGGAACCAGGGAGGTCAAAGAGAAACCAGTGCGCCAGTCCTGTCCGAGTGTAGTTCAACAAGCTGAACCCTACTGACATTTAATTTTGTGATAGTGATTATGTAGGGTTCAGCCGTTGAACCGAAATTTCATATCGCAAAATTTTCGCCTCCCGACCTGGGTAACAGCGGGTGGATTTGCGCTCATAACAATGGATAATGCCTACCGCTTTCTACTCGTTTGGATAGAATACGTATTTGCCTACTTTCCTGGTCATTTATTTTCTCCGTCCAGCTCCTTTAATTTCCATAAACGGCAAAAGAAAACCCCGTTGGCTGACGGGTCGGCATGAAAATCGTTTATTTGAGATATAAAGCTAATACAATTCTTGAGATCTGCTGGATGTCATCAATGCTGAAGTGCAGGATACCCGACTGAAAGAAATTCGCTTACAGCAAAGTAGTCCGAGAGTGACGTCACAGTGAAAATAACCAGTGTTTCAGTGCATCTTCAGTCGTAAAAGCCAACAAAATCTGAATTATTTTAATGTTTTAAAAAAATCAGGACAAAGCAGTACAACAGAAGTATATAATAAAAAGAAAATCACCTGTTTCTTGACGAATACCATAAATATTTCATCGAGTGGGGTGAGAAAATTGGCATTTTCACTTCGCCACTCATGAAAATACCAATTTTCTCACCTCACTCGATGAAATATTTATGGTATTCGTCAAGAAACAGGTGATATCCTCTATAATTTCTGGCACTGGTAAAGGGGAGTGTTGAATTTCCAAAATTCTCTTCTCAAATTCTCAGCAGGATAAATCTCTCCATCTGTCTTGGACAACCCAGGAACAAAGGTCGATAACTAATGGTTCTGTTTGTCTCAATCAATAATTGGTTGTGGTTTTTGATTGGAACAACTTGAGTACCGTATATTATTAATACGTCATACCATGCTAAGATTAATCAGATTCTCACGGCAGGTGATGTCTTGTCTATGACTTGATTGCAGCCGTTTTACATGGAAAAGTGCTTACCTCTCGAACAACAGGAGACCATAGGACATGATTGGTCTGTCTACCATGGTAGATTTATCTTCCCTTGGAAGTGACATCATTGTGACGTGTGGAGGAGTAGAAAAAGCGCAAATACGTTCGAATTAGGAGCGCACATGGGACTAAGCGGCTATCTGCACCGCAATGCACTAATCCATACATTTGAGTACAATGTCGTCGTAGGGTAGGCCATATATGTATAAGTTATACCGCATACTTGGGTCATATTAAAGCTCCTGGTGGAACGACAAGGTAGACAACTTTTTTCGACAAATGTTGACCTAGGAATCGAGAAGCTATACCCATACACAATGGAACAGTTTTAGACCTGTTTGAAAGAGTTTGAATCAGTTTGATGGTGACTTATGAGACCCATCGTTATAACGCCGTCAGCATCTGCCTTAACGCATCCAACGCCCATCCTCATGTAGTACCGCCCTAACGCTGGCGACACACACACACACGTTTGCCAAAGTTGTAAACCGGAGACATCCACCCATGACCATACAAGTGGGGACATTTATTTCAGTGTAATTCGAGAAAGCAGTTACAGCCTTATGCTGTATATAGCGTTCCAGTTTTACTGACACGTTTATACCGTTGCAGCTGCTTAATTCAGAGAACCAGAATTCCATCCCACAACCGAGGACAGACACTTATTTGTGCGGATAAAGTGGGGACGTGCAAATCACCAGCGTACCACATTCAAAGTGGGGACCTCACAGATAAAACTGTTAAGGTTTTTTTGGTTGTTTCGGGGATTTCTTTTGTATACGCTATTAATGTCCAATGGATCGCATTCCTGGGATATACAGATTTTATAAGGAACTGATTCCCAGGCACACAATAAAAAACACCCACCTCTCTGTTCTAGCTAGTCGATCTGAGGAAAACGCTCTTCTTTATTTAGTGCTAAACTGGGGACACCCTGGCAAACACCCGTTTTCAATTTCAAACACACAGCTTCCTGTTTTCTCCAGTCAAAATGGGGACACGTATCTTATTTATTTTTTCACTATAGTGTTGTATATAAGATCATAAAACGGGCAGCGAAACAGATTCCCAGTTTTTGTCAACCCGGGGACGTCCCAGGTTGGAGGTGTGTCCCCATTATGCAGGTGTGTATTCATAATTCATAAATGTCTCCGCTTTACACCTTTGGACAACTGTTAAACACACACACAGATGTATTTTGTCACAAACGAGGACATTACTGAGAAACATTGTCGCGATCGTGATGCAACATTGTAGAAAGCGTGTAGCAATGTTGCAGTACAGTTTTTTGGCAAACGCTCTTGTCGTTACAATGTTGCACAATCGTTTCCTATGAGGAATACTGTCTTTTAATCATCGTTTCTTATAGTGAGTATTGAAAAGGATATCCTACAAAGAATTGATAAACTTACTCTTAAAGGAGATGCTTTTCCAAAGTATACAAATGAGCACAGTCCTCGATTGGCGGTATGTCCCGAATTGAATAGCGCTTTTCAATATGAAGTCTTCGTTTGACATAAAACACACACACACGTACGCTTTACGTAGCTCCACGGGTGTAGTCCAGTCCCTATTCTGATTGCCTAGTCCAGAAACAACAGCCTATTGCGTATTCCACATTGTACTATCCTCTCCATCACAGCACACCCAAGCTGGGGAAGGCACTATGGGCGTGTTTGCAGTTCTTGTCCAAGCAGAAGCCGCTCGTGCCAATCTCCGACTGCTCTTGTCCTACAGGAAGCCGCCCGAGCTAATCTCAGACTGCTCTTGTCCAACCAGAAATCGCTCGTGTCAGTCATCGACTGCTCTTGTGCCTCGCCCGTTTGACCTGAACATCATGGGTAGTCCAGGATACCATGAAGGTAACATTCCTGGAGCATGTTGATCCCATTGTCTAGGCCATTGCGTGTTAACCCCATAGCCTCTACCAAGTAACGCTTGGTCTTTTTGATGGACCTGTGTGTGATTGCTTTTTATTTCAAGCGACAGCAGCCTATACTGTCCATAGATCGCCATGGCTGTTTTCCTGATATATGAGCGCATTTGAATGTAAGCCTCTTGTAATTATCCAGCCCAGCTTCCGCGATAACCACAGCGTGTGTATTGATGGCCACTGTCACTATACAGTCCCAAAAGGTGGGTACCCTTTCTTCCTCACCCATGCTCCCCTCACTGCCTACCTCAGCAGCCAAGCATTCAACCTGACTATCAGTGGAGAGGCTCTGTATCCGTGGATAGACTCTCAACAGCTTTGCATTAGTATTTATATACCCGCGTCTAGTCCGTCATTCAGTATTCAGCCGTCGTCAATTAAAGAATTTTCGCTTCCCACAATCCAGACTTATTTCATATCATAACATTAGCACCGAATTAAAGAATAAATCATAGTATACATAAAACCAGAAGACGTAACGATGTTCCAAAAATATCAAATCCGTATCACTAAACAGTATTCTCTGATACTTTGATTGTGACTGATGATAAGAACACTATGAGGATATTGGGGGATCTCTCGCAGTGGGCTCATCGGTTTCTAGCCTTTCGGTCTCTCTATACCCGAATATATATATTTCGCTGGGGCCGCATCATATCGTAGTGTCTGGTGAGGTCCCATCCGCACGCAAGGAAAGTCAGGAGGGGTCTAACGTCGACTGTGCTCGTCTATCAGTTAGGGTTGCTTTCATAGACGGTCGTTGACGGGCGTGGATGCCGTTATTACAGGGGTTGGCGAGCGTCACCGAGCATTGTCGGGCGTCAACGCCATATGATTCAGCTATGGGGGTTCACTTCAGTAACAGTTGAATATGCTGGAAGAAGAGGCTAAATTGTAATGTCCTGTCTCCAACTGCGTTTCCATAAATGTCTGGAATGCCTCACGCAGGGTCAGCAGCTTTTGGGCTCGGATGTCCCCTTTGGGTAGTATCTGTTTCTTATGCAACAGAAGGCATACCCGGGTCACCCACTGAATATCATCCGTGTGACAAGATGACAGCGCATGCATTCTCGCCTGCGTAGAGTTGCATAGGGTAACCCAGGTCGTGCTGCATCAATAATTGCATCGGTGCTTTTTCGTTGGCGTATGGCACTCACGTCCTCGGATTGGTCTGGTTCATCGGAACGCCCTGCGGCCCCGAGTCGAACCTCGGCGTGGTGTAAAGCTTCAGCTAGAATATCTCCGTCGTTCACGTTGCTAGAACCAGACGAGGCCGTGAGTGCCTCACGCCAACAAGAGCGCACCGAAGCTATTATTGATACAGCTCGAGCTGGGACCCCCGAAGTTGACACCCGACAACGCTCGATGATGCCGGTCAACCCCAGTCATAACGGCATCAACACCCATCAAGACCAGAAAGGCTTATCGTTGTATTGAGTGTGGACGCATGATGTGGCACCAGAGGAATATACAAGGGTATAGAGAGACCGTTTAGCTAGAAGCCGATGAGCCCGCTTAGACAGATACTAATGCAAAGACTGTTCAGAGCCTTTTCACTGATACCGATAACCTAACCACTGACACCCAGGCTGAATGCTCGGTCGCTGATGTCGACAATGAGGGGAGCCCGAGAGAGGAAGGAAGGGGACCCACGTTTTGGGAGCGCATAGAGACAGCGACCATTAATACTCACGCTGTGGTGATGGAGGACGCCGGGCAGGACGCCGGGCTTGGAAGAGACTATGGCGTTACCACTCAGAGAACCTGGACAATGTGATCAAAATGCGAAAACAGCTGTTCTTGTACATTTGCCTCAACGGTATCCTGGACTGCCTAATGATATTTGGTCCAAACGGGCGGGGCACATGATCAATCGATGATTGGCGCGAGTGGCTTCAGATTGGACAAGAACAGTCGAAGATTGACATGGGCGGTGTCTGATTGTTATTGTTGCTTGTTGTGGTTCTCTTACTGGACTAGGCAATCAGAATAGGGACTGGACTATGTCCTAGAACTACGTATATGCGCGCACGTGTGTGTGCATGTGTGTGTGTGTGTCAAACGAGGACTTCATGTTGAAAAAGCGCTATTCAATTCGGGACACCGCCAATCGAGGACTGTACTCATTTGTATACAATGGGAAAGCGTCTCCTTTAAGAGAAGTTTCGTCAATTCCTTATAGGATACTCTTCTCAATATGAAGTTTGTAACATTACTGCACGCTGTACAATGTTGCATCGCGATCGCGACAATGTTGCACAATAATGTCCTCGCTCATGACAAAATAGATGGTGTGTCACCAGCGTTAGGGTGGCACTGCGTGAGGACCCAAATATGCGGTATAACTCATACGTATATCACCGACCCTACGACGGCCATGTAGACAAGTGCTTGGTGCATTCCAAGGTCGACATGCCCACTTCCATGGGCTAGTGCGTTGAGGTGCAGATAGCCACTTACTCTCATTTGAGCTCCTTTTGACTTCACATTGACGTCATTTTCGAGGGAAGGTAACCATGACAGCCGAACCCATCATACCCGATGGTCTTGTGTCTGCACTTGATACACCCCATGGTCTACACACATTTCCAAGGTCCATTAGTCACCCCTGAGTTAGTGTAGATGGGTGTGGATAGGCATGACTCATGTGCGCATCCGATCGATTCTGCACTTCTTCACCTACTGATAACGTCATCAATGACGTGGACATCCCTCATGGCGTAGTCTACACCACGAAAGCTTCAATGTGAGACCATACACGGCCCATTTTGGACAAGTGATGGCCCCTCAATCGTCCAAACACGCGCCTGTCCATCTCCCAAATGCCCGCTTTCGCTACTACTCCTCAACTGCGCCTGCGCACCATGACACCACTTCCAGCCCAAACGACACCATGCGTCGTCTACTTCCTGAGCGCTTCAATATGACACCCTGCACACCAAGTATAGACTTGGTATGGTCCCTAACTCGCCCAAACATGTCCCTGTGTACTCCAAAATACCGGCTTTCGCTAATATTTCTCGATTGCGCATGCGCACAATAACATTGCTTTCGATCAGGACTCCCCAGCACGTCGCCTACATGCAGATCTCTTGAATATGTCACCCCATATGGCCCACTTAGAGGAAAGATGGGCCCTCAATCGCCCACCCGCAAAATGCGCGCTTTCGCTACTACGCCTGCACTGCGCATACGTAGCATGAGGTCATTTTCAGTCCAACCAGCCCAGACGTATTCTATTAGACGAGGGTTTTAAGATGAGACATAGCACCACCTCTTACGGCCATTATTGGTCCACCTAGACGATATGTCGGGGTTTCTCTCAGTTTTGGGTGTCAGTTTTTCGCATTTTATTTTTCCAGCAAAATGCTAAGTTTACATCCACCCCACCCATCACATGATCAACCACGATGAATGCTTCCACATGAGATCCTGTCAACCGCTAAGGACCCTTCTTGACCCTGGTAGGCCTTTTGAAGGCGTGTCCAGTTCGTTTTTCCGTAGTTTTTTTTATATCTTCGCCAGTTTTGAGTGTAAAGTCCGTGTTTCCGTTCTTTAGGGTTCCAAGGAAGTTCCTAATTTGGGTTCCACCTAGCACATCACGTGCTTCCATGCTCCCTCTCCAAGTTGCCATAGCAGTCCCAGGTCATAGGTCAAAGGTCAACCCTCCACATTTTCCTCCCCATTTTCACCGACCAATTTTACGCGGACGTCGCGGAAATGGGACCAGATTTACCCTTCTCATACTACTGTCTAACCCTAAACACTTGCCTGGGTAAATTAGATGTTTGGGATTTGAACATCTTCCTAAATGCTTTTGAGGTACAACAGTTTTCGATGAAGGCAGCCAAACGAAACATGTTTTCAAATTGTACCTCGTATTTGTGTTTAGAATAATGTTCAGAATATAAATTAGGTGAAATAATTTTCAGTGTATAGGATTGAGTTTCCTTGGGGATTTTAATTCATTCCTTTGTTACATTTAATATTTATGTGGTTTTATTTTATGTTATATAACATTTCTTACTCCTTTTCTGGTCTAGGTACCTTTCTCTCATGGGCAACATATGGAGCAATGAAGCCAAGGACTATCTGCTATCCAGTACAGGCTTCAAGCCTATGGAAAATTTTAACGCTGCCTCCATAACCTTCATGTTACCCCTTTTTGTTCACGACTCTACTCTTGTCGACAACTTGGCGAGAACTATCGGGACAGGATTTAATGTAATCCCGAAGAAGTTGGCAAAGCAATTCGAAGATGCAAGTACACGGTAAGTGACGACATATGCAAGCCAGCTGCCCACCTGCTTACTAGGTTGATACGCAGGCGCAATCTGGCGCATTCTATCCCAGCAAACAGTCTCTCAGTAGTATATTAAGGTGAAATTCGTACCACTTGATCTTTGTGCACTTAAAGAGCAAATTGAGGCCCCTTGACCTTTGACCTCTGGGTCTGGTCAAGTATCCGAAAGTGACCTTTGACCCCTGCGCATGCGCACAATACCGGATAATAATGTTGCGCAGGGGTCAAAGGTCACTTCCGGTCACGTGAGCGGTCAAAGTTCAAGGAACCTCAAAGTGCACAACGGTCAAGGGGTACGAATTTTGCCTTACGGATAATAATGGTACGCAAAGGACAAATGTCACTTCCAGTCACGTGACCAGAACCGGAGATGACGTCACAGAGGTCATATGCATTTTTTTAGGTCGATTGGCCTCAATTTCCCCTTTCACTTGGAGCATATCTCTTGCAAAAGGTAAAGTTGGAACCTGGCCATGAATACGAGGGGTCATTCAGATATTGGTACAAATGTGGTGTCAATGTGTAGCACTCGTGAAGGAGCTTCCGACTGAACTAACGCCAATCAGCGCATGCACAGTGGACAAACAGTGTGGGAATAGACAGTAGGGTCGATCGAGATCGACCAATATTGGTCCGAATGGGCCGTGGGAGGTGTCATAGTGAACCACTCCTGGGGTACCATCCGACAAGATGGGTATGGCGTGGAACTGACGTCATTCCGCGCATGTGCAGTAGAAAAAGAGCAAGGGAATAGACGTTTTGGAGTGGAGATGGGTCAATATTCGTCCGAATGGGCCGTGGGAGGTGTCATAGTGAAGCACTCGTGGGGGAGCATCCGACAGGATGGGTATTGCGTGGAACTGACGTCATTCCGCGCATGCGCAGTAGAAAAAGGGCAAGGGAATAGACGTTTTAGAGATGAGCAATTATTGGTCCGACTGGGCCATGGGAGGTGTCATAGTGAAGCACCGGTGGGGGAGCATCCGACAGGATTGATTTGATTTGATTTGATTTATTCACCATATAACAGCAATATAAAAAAAAACAATGTACAATTCAATGATAAAAGATATAGTGCTGCGGATGGCGGGAATAAAACCCCTAGGGGCTTGTTATATCCCGGAAATATATTAAATATTAAATTTAGCACGATTATATGAAAATAAATATTTATATATAGTTAAGGTGAAGTTATGAGACATCGGTTATTGTTTGTAAAAGATTAATGTAACATATATACAAAGATAATATTACATGCATACAATAATTATAGTAACTACTATACATGTGGCATATTACATTAACATAAGCAGGTATTATCACAACATTTACATGCGTATACATTAGTGTAGATGAGTAAGTTAGAATATGTGGAATTTGACGGTATCTTGAAATTTATCAGAGTTGATAGGGATAATTCTTACGAGTTAAAAGATATTTTAATCGTGACTTGAATAATGATATGGAAGTTGTACATTTCAGGTCAGTAGTTAGGTTGTTCCATATTCGAGGTCCCTTAATTCTGGCGGTATAAAATGACAATTGAGTACGGAAAAACGGTCTGTAGAGGTTTATGTAGTTCTGTCGGGTAGGATAGTTATGAACATGTTGTAATTTGGTAAAGTAGTTCTGAAGATGTAGAGGTAACGAGAAGGAATGATGTATGGCTTTATGAGTTAAGAGTAGAATTGTGTAATCGTTGATTTTATCAACAGTTAGCATATTTAGCTGTGCGAATAAAGGTCCAGTATGTGTGAGTCTTGAGGTTTTACATATAATGTGAACAAGGCGTTTTTGAAGGATAGTGAGAGGAGCAGTGTGGATTGGAAAAGTATTTCCCCATACTATGTTACAGTATGTAACATAGGAGTAAAATAATGAGTAATATAGGGTGGTAAGGGTATTTCTATTGATACATTCCTTAATATTATTGATAACCCCAATGTTTCTGGATAGTTTAGAACATAGTTTATTGATGTGGGTTTGCCAGTTGAGTTTAGTATTAAAATACACTCCTAGAAACTTGAAACTTTCAACAAACTCTAGCTCTTCGTTGTTAATTTTAATTGATGGGGATAATATGGCGGACGAGTGATATGGTTTGAAAAACATGCATTTCGTTTTGTTAATATTTAGCGAGAGTTTATTGCAGCAAAACCATTCATATAGTTGGTTGAGTTCTGTGTTTATTACTTGAGTCAGCAAGTTTGGGTCAGGGGAGGAGTAAGTAATACTTGTATCGTCGGCAAATAGAGTAATATCTAAACCCGAAGCAGCGGTGATGTCATTTATGTAGAGTAAGAAGCAGATTGGTCCTAAAATCGAACCTTGGGGAACTCCACATGTGATGGTTGAGGGGGATGCGTATGGCGTGGAACGGACGTCATTCCGCGCATCCGCAGTAGACAAAGAATATGAGAATAGACATTTTGGGGTCGAGGTGGGCAACTATCGGTCCGATTGAGCCGTGAGAGGTGTCAATATGTAGCACTCGTGGGAGAGCATTCGACTGGATGAGTGTGGCGTGGAACTGACGTCATTCCGCGCATGGACAGTAGAAAAAGAATATGGGAATAGCCGTTTTGGGGTCGAGATGGCCCACTATTGGTCCGATTGGGCCGTGGGAGGTGTCAATATGTAGCACTCGTGGTGAAGCATCCGACTGGCTGAGTGTGGCGTGGAACTGACGTCATTCCGCGTATGCGCAGTAGAACAGGTGTATGGGAATGGACGTTTGTAGAGATGGCTATTCTTGCTCCTAATGGGAAAGTGCAGGGGTCAAATGTCACTTCCGGTCACGTGACCGGAACCGGAACCCATAATCCGTGTTGCTCCACCTCGGCTTTCTATCAGTATCACCTCTGGGCATTGCATCGGTGGTCGGATACCCGCCTTGGACATTCTCGTCGTCTTCCTGGCTTTTACCCGCACATCCAACTCTATAGTTGAGTTCGGGGGTGAGTTCGAAACAGAATGTGTATCCGTTAGCGTAGTCCTCCCGACTGATCATATTCCCTTCGTTCTGGTTGATTTGACCGGTCGCTGTAACCAGGCTCTGATAGGCTCGAATGAAAATCTCGCGCCCAAAGTTCGGTGTTAAGGCCGTGGCTGAAACCTGTTGTCCGTCACAAAACTGATGCCGAAATGTTTAAAGTCAAACGGATTCTCTGGGTATACTCCGCTGAAACTGGTATTCTCCACACAGGCCAGGATCAATCGTTTCGCGAGTTCCCCCAGGAACAGGTTTTCTTTCTTGGCGCTCATATTCCCGACAGGCACAGGGAACACTTTGGTTTGCACACGTCGGATAGGGTACTGGGCTGGTTTTGTTTCCGAGGCTATGAGGTGCCCCAATTGGACGGCTGGATTCGGATTCACTTTTCGGACATACAGGACTGCGTCTTGGATGATGATCTTATAGTCAGCTACATGCCCCTCTACGTCAGTGGCCAGCAAGGCGAAGGTCGGTGGCGCCCGTTTCAGTCGGATTTTGATGGGGATCTTGTTCAATGGATACCGGTCTTGCATGAAGATGTCTGCCGTTCGCAGTAAATCCTTCCGTTCGTTCCATCCCGTATTGTCGTTCTCCGTGCCCCATGTGCTCGGGTGTGTCCCGGTTGAATAAAGGGGCTGTCAACTGGGTTTTTTTGCGTCTCGTTCATACGATAACATCGTTTCGATGTAGGCCTGATAGGGATACCTCTTGGTCGAGTCACTGATGAGTTTGTCGCTGAGAAAAAATATCCACCTGTTGAAACATAGAGCGCAGCCAGAGATGCATCGGGCCCACCGTTGCACGGTCGACGATTCAGGAGCCATCCCCATTGACGATCTTTGCTTTCACGTATGGGTTAAATGCACATAGGCCGTATCCACATTGTTGATTTTGTTCTCGATGGGCCCTGTTTTGTTGATACTGGAGAGCGGGAAATGCTCCGCCCATAATCCTTGTTCGACACTGGTATGTGTGGGCGGGACGATCCACAAATCAAATTCACTGTTGATGGAGGTACAGGACTCTGCGTGGATTAAGGACATATTTACGCAAGGATATGCCGGGTCTTCGATGTGCGTCCTCGGTGGGTCGGTCGTCGTCTGGTACGCAGTCTCGCCGGTGCAGGGCTTTTATTCCCTACGGTTCCTTGTGCTTTGGCGACCAAGACAGCTCCTGTTTCTTTGACTCGGCGTTTCAATGCTTCTCTGACATCGCTGAACGCATCTCCCAGGGCTTGCACCTCACTTCGGATCGCGTGTTTGCCGACCGCTTTTACCCCACGTGTCACCAAGGGCAGAAACGTTTTGACGATGCTCCCGAGTACGTTTCCCAGCCCATGTCCTCGTTAGGTGCGTGTACCTGCAACGACAGGAAGGCCACCATCGGCCTGTTGAGTATAATAGTCCATATAGCTGTGTGCATCGCACTCGTAAGGTACCTTCATTTTAAAAAGTTGAGAGAACGTGCATGTCGAAAATGAAGTGTGACCACTTTCCCAATCTCGAATGCCAGAGGTTGTCCGGTCTCATCCCTTATATCGATGGTGATGGTACGGATGTCTGTTGATCGCACCGGTAGATAGAGTACGTGGTTAAAGCCCTGTGTGGCCTTGGTTCAGAAGTTTTGTATTGGTCCATGAACGTGATGTACCGTTGAAGCGTCTGATACTCACTGTTGCTTAACCCCGGTCGTTGTAGAATCTACTGCATGTCATGATCGATTGTGTTGATCGTCTTCACCGTAGGTTGGATCGGATACGGCGATTGGACGCTTTGAAGCAGGCGTAGTTCGATGAGGATCATTGTTTTTGTGTGGTTCATTGTCGACCGACACGGAAACGGCCAACAGGGCTAAGATCGCACCGAGAAAGCCACCTTTCTGTAGGATCTTTTTCTTCTGTGCTTGCGGGACTCGTTTCTGGATCAGGGTTCGAAGACCTGTCTTATGCTTGGCCAACTTGGTCTTCTGAGCCGGTGTCAGTGGCACGTTTCCTTTAAGACGTTATGCCCGATTTCACACAGACAGCGCACAAGGTCAGGGTCCGCGCCGCGTACAATAGTCCGAACCAAATCGGGTGGGGAGGTTTCAATACACGGAGCGTCGGAGCGTGCTTTCGTACTCGAGCGGACATCCTGTACAACTAACTCTTGGACCCACAACCTTGCCATTTTTATCTTTTGCGGACTGCCTCCAGAATATTCTTTCACTTCAGAGACACAGTCAACCATGATGTTAATTCTTCCCTTATTAATTCTTCTATTATTCCCATCATCAAACACACACCCCAGCTGGGGGAGCCACCATGGGTGTGTTTACATTATTTTGCACGTCCACGTGGTGGGTCTCCCCGGGAAAAATACCAGTCGGTGGTTGAAGGTGGTCGGGGATGGTTTGTTTCATGTCAAACAGCCTATAGCCGTGCTGAGGGGTTGCCGCATCTTTAAAAACTTTCAATGCAAACCGTGTGCGTCCGGGATACAGCTGTCTTGCCAGGTGCATCGATTGATTGGTATCTCTCGAATTTTTGAACACCACCAGATAGTGTGCGTTTAAACTGGTGTTTCGATGCTCTTTGTTTTTAATAAATAGATTCTGCACAATGTAGATGATGCTGAGGCGGCGATGATGGCTGTCTTTCGTGAAGGGTTGGGTGACCCGAGCGTCAGTCTCCGCCACGAGATCATTCAGGACCACCAAGGTGTCGGGTTCCAAATCAGCCAGGTTGTGTAGCCGTTGTACGAACGTGATGTTGGGCATTGCTGCATACGCCGCCATACTCCGTAACAACACACGACCTGGGGTAATCATGTTATCGGCGTATTGGAGGAGTTGCTGGAATTGCTTGAGCCCGTCGGTCTTGCAATGAGGCAGGTGAAGGGATGTAGCCACCGGGGATCCATTCGGCTGACCTTCACTCGCGGCTGGTGGTTGTGTCTATGGTGAGATGAGAAGAGTTCTGAGGTACCCACGTCGTTCAACACACCTTCATATAAAATGCCCAGCAGGGTTAACAATGTCACCACAAAGCCCACATTCGCTTTGTGCGTTTTTGGATACGGTGTGCTCAGAGGTAGCTACTGTTTGTCCATAGCACTGTGTTCATGGTCGAACGTAGAATGAACGCTACCGGCTGTGGCTCGTGACTTTGTAGCCGTTTCATCTGGTTGTCCGGGACCCAGGAATTGAAGGAACTGGACGAGCCTTGCCATCTCACGAGATGCACCGTCTTTCCTCGGCGTCGCTCGGTTTTCAGGATGCGTTCCACAGTGCAATAGTCTTGGTCTGTTTTCACCACGGGCTGTAATTCTTGCTCGTAAAACGTTCCTTGCAACAGTTACCGTTGAAGATCTTCCACTTCATATACTGGCGGTTGTCGGGGTACGCGGCGTTTAATCAGGAAGTGCTCATCGCTTCAGTTGGGGAGGTAATTCTTCTCGAACTTGCCCTTGACTTTACTGATCCGTATAGCGTCCCCGACGTTAAACACCTCCTTCGATAGAGGTTGAGGATGAATGGGATACAAGACACGCCAGACTTAGGCCTCGTTGCGTTTGGTTACGGTGATGGGTGCTCTCTGAATACTCCGGTGATAGGCTCGATTCTATTTACCGCCTCGTATTCTTATAGGTGAAATATTTATACTTGCGGCCTTTGAACGTCCGATTGAACCTTTGCACAACGTCTCGTTGTACGTGTGAAAGAAGAACACTTTCTGGGCTTCGTATGTTGATCTTAGTTGTTCTACTACAAACTGTATTTATTTAGTTTCCTGTAAGAAAAGCATGTTGGCAAGATCACCCAAAGACTCCATCTTAGGATGAACGGTCACAGAAAATCCGTTAGGAAAAAGCAATTGCTTATATGTAAGCATTTTTTTGGGCCCGACCATGGTTGGGATAACTTTAGTATTCAGATCATAGGCGTCGTCTATCCATCTACCGAGGATTCCCCCTTTGGATTTGAGAGAAAAATCCGAGAGCGGGAATTATTCTGGATGTTAGAACTTGGGTCAGTGTTTCCGTATAGTTTAAATGATACTGTCAGTGGGTTCGGCAGTGCTACAAACCGCAGTGCAAATATATCCAACATTACCCAGCTATTTAAACCCCATCAACGGAGACATCGCAGCCATGGTTGGCGTAAGTTTAATAGTTCGATGATTCACGATCATATCACTTTAAATTACCTAGTGGGTTTAACTAACACACCCAATAGTATACATAGCTTACGTACAGTTCTGTGTGCGTTACCTCTGAAAGATTTAGATCATATAGCCAGAGATTCCATTCTGTGTATTTTAAGCAAAGTAATTGAGCGCCATGTGCATAATAGTTTTTATCAATTCCTTTCAGATAATGATCTTATTTACAAAGCTCAATCTGGATTCCGTTCTATGAATCAGCTCTGATGAGGCTAGTAGATATATGGATAAATAACATGGACATGGGACTTCTAAACGGCGTCGTCCTATTGGACCTGCGCAAGGCATTTGACCTAGTTAGTCATAACGTTCTAATAGAAAAGTTAAAAATGTATCATTGTAACGAAAATGCCATTGCGTGGTTCAAATCTGATCTATCTCATCGCCAACAGTGTGTTTCCATAAAGGGGGAAACGTCATCTTCAAGATCGATAATTCATGGTGTCCCCCAAGGGAGCATACTCGGGCCCCTCCTATTTATTTTATATATGAATGACCTGCCCCTCACTGTTAGGTCTGAGATGGACATGTACGCCGACGATTCAGCGCTGCATTCTGCAGCAAAGGACATCCAAACATTTGAGATAAAACTGAGCAGTGATATTCAAACGGTAAAAAGCTGGTGTGATGACAATCATATGCTGTTGAATACAGACAAAACTCATTCAATGCTGATAACTACAGCACAAAAACTACGCAATCTGCCCACAACCACTCTTGACATTGATGTTGATGGGGAACATCTGACGAATGTGAATTGTGCAAAACTGCTTGATGTTATGATTGACCAACATTTGACCTGGAAGGATCAAATAAACAAGGTCGCTGGTCAGCTGAACAGAAACACCGCTTTACTTCGCAGAATCAAGAAATTTTTACCTTTTCAGACAAGACTAACTTTTTATGATTCTTTTATTCAACCGTACATAGATTACTGTAGCATAGTGTGCGGAAACTGTAGTCATATATCCAGACTCTTCAAACTTCAAAAGTTAGCAATTCGAGTAATAACAGATTCCTCAAAATTTGCTCCATCCGAGTCATTATTTAAGCAATGTAAGATTATGCCTATACCACAGAGGATGGACTATAGAACTGTAACCAATGTTTACAAGGCTGTCAACAATTTAACGCCAAAATACATTAGTGATATTTTTACCTATAGAAATGCAATATCTGGTCGCCATACACGCTCTACTGAACAAAATCTTTTAAATGTCCCCAGAGTAAAATTACAATTAGCCCAAACAGCATTCAGATGCAGAGGAGCCACCCTTTTTAATATTTTAGACAGGAAAACCAGAGAATCACTTTTAAACGAAACTATTTCAAAACCTATGCATGTACCTAGTCGTTGTATTGTGAAATATGTTGCTGATACACGGATCTATTTAAATTAATTCACATATATTTTGGTGAAATACTTTTAATGTATTACTGGAAATGACATCTTATTGTGTATGTTTAGTTAATGATATACTAACTTTTACTAACCCAAGAGGGCCCTGGGTTAGATAAGCACTGCTTACCAGGTGTTCGGTTGTAACTTTTACCCTCTATAAATAAAGTTTTTATTTATTATTATTATTTATTTATATACAACAATCTGCGTCTTCAGGAAATATAATACCACCCAAAATCACTAAAGTATGTCAAGATATAGCGTATTTTCGGTTGTATCGTCCAGTGAACATAATCGAAACATCCCAAGATCGGCTTTTCTTGAAACTCAACTACTTAGATAAAGGACTGGATATTATTAATTTACCTCGAATCCTGAGGTACGTAACGCTGTACCAAACTATTTCAAGTTCACAGAACCTCCTTGCATTTCATATAAGTATACTGAATCTATAGCAACGAAAATATTCAATTACTCTAATGCTGTCAAGGAGTTTGACTGGAACTTATACACGTCAGGAGGCTATAGTTGTGATACACCATGCAAACATATTGTGACTGGTGACCTTGATGTGGTGAGTGATAAGGACCTAAAATTACTCCTGATGAAAGGACCTAAATATAGAGAGCCGAGAAGAATAAATCTGAAGGCCGACCAGAAGATAGTCCTGTCTGCATTGGAACAGTACGTTATTGATTGGTCTAAGCGAGAAAACGTTGAACCCACAGTACTCGCTGATTGGCTGGACATCACCAACAGCAAGGTCGTTTAAACAATCCGCCATATTGACAGAAGTACTCTTCCACAAGCAAAACAAGTAATGAGAAACCTCAATTCGCAAGAAGTTCTAGCAATCTCTAGAGTAAATTCGTTATAGTCCCTGCAGGCAAGGCTCCAAATAATATAATATTCATATGTAAATATTACTATTACCAGGTGCTGGTTAAAGAATTGAGTGTAGACATATCATCATCAAATACGTCTACTTACTCCCAAACTGCAGTTACTCTGGACGATTTATTTAACAATCACTAAACGTTTATCAGGGAAAGAGGTATTTGTCTTCCAACCAATCATAACGACATACCTAAAGTATACTGAACTCCCAAAATGCATAAATCACCATACAAAGCTAAATTCATAGCTGGTTTTAGAAGCTGCACCACCAAGCTTCTTTCAAACCTATTGACGAGGGCCCTTCAGGAGGTAAAAGCATTTTGGGAAAGGTATTGCGCCACTATTTCTAAGAACCTGGCGTTGAATGTATGTGGATATTGAAAATCTTAAAATGTCTTACGGAAGAACTGCTAAAGGTCACATACCGTACAGACATGTATCCACATGGGATTTCTCGACTCTGTATACTACAATCCCTCACCGGGACCTTATTGACCGTCTAAGTTCATTAATAGTATCTGTGTTCAAGAAAACTGATCACAGATATATTAATGTCGGAAGCCATAAAGCATTCTTTAGCTCTACTACATACAAGAGATAGCATTCATGGGATGTTTCTTCGTTTATAGAGTTGCTTGAATTTCTCATTAAAAATATCTATGTGAAATTTGGCAACACAATATATCAGTAGCATATAGGTATTCCAATGGGTACTAATTGTGCACCCTTGTTGGCTGACCCGTATCTGTTCTCTTATGAATATAACTATATGCAGGCGCTTTCAAAAACCGATCCATTCAAAGCCCGTTCCTGCTCATTCACCAAACGCTATATAGACGATCTTCTCGCTGTGGATAATCGCTATATAAATGACGCAGTGAAGGATATATATCCACCTTCATTGGATTTGAAGGAAACTACAGATGGTCCTACAGGCACATCATATTTAGATCTATATCTCCATAAAAATGAAACGGGCATTCTCTCTCGTCGACTTCATGACAAAAGAGATGATTACAATTTCGACATCGTAAACTATCCCTTTCTGGACAGCAATATTTCAGTGGGACCTGCATATGGCGTATACATATCTTGCCTAGTAGCATTTGCTAGATCCTGTGTTAACTGTGACGATTTTAATCAACGCCACAAAACATTGTTGCAGAAACTTGTAAAACAGGGCTATTCCAACAAAAGCGCATCCACGCAAATTTCTCAAATTTAGCGATACATATCGCATGCTGATAGCAAAATACGAGCGTAGCGTGCAAGATTTATGGCGTTACGTTTCGTAACTTGTGTCTGATTCCGCTTAACCCGGGTCTAGGGGCCGTATGGACCCATGTTCTTCAAGATACTCATGGTGTTCATATGAACAGTCACAATCAAAGCTTGACTGAGATACATCATTATCTAGATGACAACGATTATTATGGATTAAGAATACTGATCAGAGATACGGATTTTATATTTTTGAAACATCATGATGCCTTGTTGATATCATTGAAAACTGTTGACCGCTTCTCTCTTGCAGGAAACTAGCCTATGTTTATGTATACTATGATTGTCCTTTCGAATTTGGTGCTAATATTGTTATATGGAATATGGAATAGGTCTTTGGACTATGGACGCGGATATTCTTTAATGGACGACGGCTGAAGTATGAATGACGGACTAGACGCTTGTAATTCAGAACCTGTTGGAAGGGTCTGTTGAGGAATTCCGTGCCTTCGTTTGTTTGCAAATACAAAGGCTTGCGACACGTCTTGAAGATGCCCTTGAAAGCAGCCACGAGATTTTCGCCGGTTTTCGTTCGGATGGGTGTCACCCACGCATACTTTGACAGAATATCGATGCACGTCAAGATATACCGATTCCCATCGCTGTGTTTGGCAAAGTCGTTCATATCGACCAAATCGATCTTCGACTGGGCATCTGTACCACCAACGATGACCCTGTTCCGTGGAAAAAGGCGGCAGGCAGCTCGATGTAAGACATAAGTGTCTTGTTTTCTTAACCAATCTCGGACTTGAGCTCCTTGTATGCCCTGGGGTTTAGCGGCTCGATAGAGGCGGATAATGCGCTATAGGCTGCCGAACTGTCAGGACTTTAATACGTGTCCAACACCTTCTCCCATCTCTTCATGGTGACAAATGATGATGGACCCCGGGTCTATCGTTTATTTATAACGGGTAAATCTTGGGCTGGAGTCGGAGTTTCTGATTTTTAGCCCACCATCACCAGATGGTGGGCTGTTCAAATCACTTTTTGTCCGTGGTCCGTCGTCCGTCGTCCGTCAGTCCGTCCGTAAAGATTTTCTTGTTATCGCGATTTCTCAGGAACTACTTTATGGATCTTTCTCAAATTTGGTACACAGGTTCCCCTTGGGGTCTAGTTGTGCAAGATACCTTTTCTGGTCCGATTCGAAAATCCAAAATGGCCACCGGGCAGCCATCTTGGATTTCCCCATGAAACCTTGTTATCGCGATTTCTCAGGAACTACGGCTTGGATCTTTCTCAAATGTGGTACACAGGTTCCCCTTGGGGTCTAGTTGTGCAAGATACCTTTTCTGGTCCAATTCAAAAATCCAATATGGCCACCAGGCAGCCATCTTGGATTTCTCCATGAAACGTTATCGTCATTTCTCAGGAAGTACTGCATGAATCTTTCTCAAATTTGGTACACAGTTTTCCCTTGGGGTCTAGTTGTGCAAGATATTTTTTCTGATCCGATTCGAAAAACCAATATGGCCACCAGGCAGCCATTTTGGATTTCTCCATGAAACTTTTTATCGTCATTACTCAGGAACTACAGCATGGATCATTCTCAGATTTGGTACACAGGTTCGCCTTGGGGTCTAGTTGTGCAAGATACCTTTCTGGTCCAATTCGAAAATCCAATTTGGCCACCAGGCAGCCATCCGTCGTCCATCGTCCGTCAGTCCGTCCGTAAAGATTTTCTTGTTATCGCGATTTCTCAGGAACTACTTTATGGATCTTTCTCAAATTTGGTACACAGGTTCCCCTTGGGGTCTAGTTGTGCAAGATACCTTTTCTCGTCCGATTCGAAAATCCAATATGGCCACCAGGCAGCCAGCTTGGATTTCCCCATGAAACTTTGTTACCGCGATTTCTCAGGAACTACTTTTATGGATCTTTCAAATCTGGTACACAGGTTTCCCTTGGGATCTGGTTGTGCAAGATACCTTTTCTGGTCCGATTCGAAAATCAATGGCCACCGGGCGAAGCAGCCATCTTGGATTTCCCCATGAAAACCTTGTTATCGCGATTTCTCCTTACGGCTTGGAGTCTTTCTCAAATGTGAATTTTCTGGGTTCCCCTTGGGGTCTAGTTGTGCAAGATACCTTTTCTGGTCCAATTCAAAAATCAATGGCCACCAGGCGGCCATCTTGGTTTCTCCATGAAACGTTATCGTCATTTCTCAGGAAGTACTGCATGGAATCTTTCTCAAATTTGTTTTACAGTTTTCCCTTGGGGTCTAGTTGTGCAAGATATTTTTTCTGATCCGATTCGAAAAACCAATATGGCCACCAGGCAGCCATTTTGGATTTCTCCATGAAACTTTTTATCGTCATTACTCAGGAACTACAGCATGGATCATTCTCAGATTTGGTACACAGGTTCGCCTTGGGGTCTAGTTGTGCAAGATACATTTCTGGTCCAATTCGAAAATCCAATTTGGCCACCAGGCAGCCATCTTGGATTTCTCCATGAAATATTGTTATCGTCATTTCTCAGGAAGTACTGCATGGATCTTTCTCAAATTTGGTACACAGATTGTCCTCGGGGTCTAGTTGTGCAAGATACCTTTCTGGTCCAATTCGAAAACCTAATATGGCCACAAGGCAGCCACCTTGGATTTTCCCATGAAACCTTGTTATCGCGATTTCTCAGGAACTACTGCATGGATCTTTCTCAAATTTGGTACACAGGTTCCCCTTGGGATCTGGTTGTGCAAGATACCTTTTTTGGTCCGATTCGAAAATCCAATATGGCCACCAGGCAGCCATCTTGGATTTCCCCATGAAATCTTGTTATCGCGATTTCTCAGGAACTACTGCATGGATCTTTCTCAAATTTGGCACACAGGTTCCCCTTGGGGTCTAGTTGTGCAAGAAACCTTTTTTGGTCCGATTCGAAAATCCAATATGGCCACCAGGCAGCCATCTTGGATTTCCCCATGAAACCTTGTTATCGCGATTTCTCAGGAACTACGGCTTGGATCTTTCTCAAATTTGGTACACAGGTTCCCCTTGGGATCTAGTTGTGCAAGATACCTTTTCTGGTCCAATTCGAAAATCCAATATGGCCACCAGGCAGCCATCTTGGATTTCTCCATGAAACGTTATCGTCATTTCTCAGGAAGTACTGCATGGATCTTTCTCAAATTTGGTACACAGGTTCCCCTTGGGGTCTAGTTGTGCAAGATACCTTTTCTGGTCCAATTCGGAAATCCAATATGGCCACAAGGCGGCCATCTTGGATTTCCCCATGAAACCTTGTTATCGCGATTTCTCAGGAACTACAGCATGGATCTTTCTCAAATTTGGTACACAGGTTCCCTTTGGGGTCTAGTTGTGCAAGATACCTTTTCTGGTCCGATTCGAAAATCCAATATGGCCACCAGGCAGCCATCTTGGATTTCCCCATGAAATATTGTTATCGTCATTTCTCAGGAAGTACTGCATGGATCTTTCTCAAATTTGGTACACAGGTTCCCCTTGGGGTCTAGTTGTGCAAGATACCTTTCTGGTCCAATTCGAAAACCCAATAT
>JAVTVY010053078.1:0-26962 GCA_036873755.1 Hanleya hanleyi | reverse complement strand
CTTACGTTGTTCTATTCCCCAGTGATAGTTTCATGCCTAGTGGACTTTGTGGTATGACTGCCCAAGGTAATATTCATGATCGTCAATTCCTGATCGTCATGTTCTCCATTTCGTGAGATTAGCTCAGCTTATTGTTTCCTGCTGGGATAAAACACCCACAGTTTTTTTCCTTTCAAATCACAATGATTCAGATTTTATCAATACCATCTTTCGAGATCTGTCTATACCTGCATTGGAATGGAGAGTTTGCGACTAAGAAATCAGAATGAGATGACCTCACATATAGCAGTATGCAGGAGGTGAGAATGGAAATACAAACGCCATGGGATTTTTGCCGATTTATCCAATGTATTTATTCAATCTTTATCAAGACCGTGTACAAAATGAAACTTTAAAATGAATTGTATATCATTTTAGGACCAAATTAGACTATCACCATCTTAATATCAGTGGATTCTTGAATGAACTGAACCATTCCTATGCCCTTCCGAAAATAAAAAATAAAAAATAAAAAAGGGCCGCCCGTCCGACTTTTTGAAAAGTCAGTGATGGGAAACAAGGCATTTTTTTTATGGGGCCTAAGGAAGAAATTACGGTCAAACCGAACACCTCCTTTAATTTTACAGTTGAGTTACAAAGACATGCTAATAAATTTCTGTTTACTCACGGAATTTGTGCACGTTTAGCCCTCGTGCGGGTCGGAAATAGTGTCACAAATTTGGGTAAAAAAATGCGTCAGAAAATTTCCTCCAGTTTCTCAGTTTTATTCCTAATTGCAGGTATGATTAAATTCAACGAAATTTGACTGAAAATGTTCCCACAAATATAGAGAATCTTCATTTTGAATATCAGTGTGCAACGCGACCGGCGTTTGGCAGACGATGTACATATCTCCCCGCCACTCCGTCTAAAAATAGACAATCCTGGGGAGCAGCCAGTTTACGATAGCATGGCATGTGGCTCACACTGGCAATAGCGCTGATTGACAGCCAAGGATAATGGACACTCCCAAAAACTGCAAAATTTGGGACCGGTTGAATCGTCGACGTTCATTCCAAAACTCATTCGTAGGCTACAGTGCTGATTCATGTTTAAATGTTTTTGGAGGTTTACTAAAGACTGTGGGACAAACAATTTGACAGTAAGTTGATTAGTTTCAAATAAATCCATCACTGAAAAAGTGTCCAATAACTGGGCGCAAACTTGCATTTTTATACCGTGGATGGTCTCTCCCCGTATTTTTTCTTCAATATTTTTTATGACGATTTATCACTAAAGATGTAGTCTTTAATCCAGTGTCACTTTCTTGGCCATACGTGGTTGCATGGTCGATCACAGACTCTTATTCATAAAAAGTGTCCAATAACCGGGCAGTCATGCTATGAAATAGAGACTCATCCAGTCTATACATACACACGAGACAAGTGATCGCTCGAGAGCTGACAAATCGTGATGTTCCACTCTATAACATGCATTATTATACATTTAATTTTATAATCCAATGAAAACCGTTTATTTGTACCACGTGTCGGTCCAGTACCAAGAACCGTATTGAATCCGCGAGCAAGTGTTACTGGACTCGTCAGAAAGTGTTATTGGACTCAAGACTACCTATTGGATTCTTTCAAAGGGGGGTAACGCAGGATTATATGTACCGTACGTGTCCGACATTCCGTTGAATGTAAATATTTCGAAAAAAGAACAGAAAATGAAAAATCAAGTCATAATATATATCATGCACTGATTGTCATATTTCAAAAAAGCGAAATTAACAATCGAAGTATTTATGTGTGTAGTTTTCCATGTTATGCTTTGTAACTTTATCAGTAATAAACGAAAGTTTAACTCTGTCCTAGTTTTGTCTTTCGATGTATAATAAACAGGTCATTATACAATGTTGAATCCAATATGGAGCTTTTATTGTACTCGTCTACGTTGGGTTGAAAGTCCGTATTGGACTCGACGCCTGCGGCGTCTCGTCCAATACGGACTTTCAACCCAACGTAGACGAGTACAATAAAACTCCATATTGGATTCAACATTGTATAATAACCTCATAATAGTTGTTTTATTATGCCGAATGACCTATTTGAATAAAATGGGGGCTTTATAAATCATGTGAATGAGGATGGTACGGTGAAACAAGCATATCGTGTTCAATACTGCGCGACCGTTGTTGATTTCAAAATGCCGTGTCAAGATCGACTGTTCGATCTCGGCTTGTTTGTCGACTCAATCGCATAATTTGGACGAGTAACGTTCTCGGTGATCTTACGTACCTTTTCAAAAGATGCCAAATTTATTTCAGTCAGTTACCAAAACACATTCACTAATTTCTTTCACCAACGGGCCGACGTTTACACATCAGGTCGACGAAGATACACATCAATCTTCGTTTCGGGGAGTGATGGCGCGCGCACTATCTGCATATAAAGAAGACTTGAAATTAATGCAGACCCATCCTAAGGTTTCCTGGGCATATATCGTTCATCAGGTTATCAAATTAACCTCTAGTAATCCTTTAATAATACAACTTAACAACATACTCAGTTACCTGCAAGGACAATTTAAAGTAATATTTCTCAGATCCACTGACCAAGGATCAGGTGCTGATGGCAGCCATAAACTTAGATCTTATGGTAAAGTAAAACATGAAATTAGCCTGTCTTCGTACCTCACTTGTGTCCGAAACAAAAAACATAGGAAGGCACTAACAAAATTACGATTAAGCACACATACCCTGGAAATTGAACGTGGCAGACAGAATAAAATATATGTACCTGTTGATCAAAGAATATGCAAACATTGTGATCTTGACTTAGTTGAAGATGAGAGACACTTTCTGACTGAATGTACATTATACAACAGTCTCCGGAAGTGCCTCGATCATCAACACTCTATTACTTCAAGGTCACAATATTACTAACTTGTTTGAATTATTAATGAATCCTCCTGACGATATCTCCCAGGTTGTGTCATCCTATATCTATTCCTGCTTCGAATTAAGGGAAATTAATCTTCGCGGCTCATAAAAATAATGTTCATTAACTTCAAGTAATATTGACACAACTTGATATACAGTATCAAGGGGTTCATTACATGCAGGTATTAGATGCATACATATCATCTATTACATTTATAATCTGTTCTATTAATACCGGTACCTATCATATGCCTCAAGTAATATTGACACAACAGGGATTCATTACATGTATGTATTAGATGCATACATATCTATTACATCTATAATCTGTTCTATTAATACCGGTACCTATCATAGCATTAGCTGCTACAGCATATGCAGTATCTGCAGTATAATATCGCAGTCATAGTATATATATGTTAATCGTTCTTCTGTTGATCTATTGTTTTGTACCCCGGCCCAATGTGGGGGCGTATTTGTACAATAAAATCATATCATATCATATCATATCACTATAGGAGGCAACTCTGTGTCCGACAGATGTCGCCGTGCAACAATTTGTCATGTTCAACGCTCATTTGCGTACACTTCGCCATCCATAAGATGGCTTACGAATCGTGTGTCTCCATTATCGCGGAGCGATATCCAGTACTTTACCGGATTCTGTTCGGCCTTCATCCGGCGGAGAACAGACCCGAGAAATCTGATAAATTACAGGTTTTCATGCGACTTCTGAAACAGATATTGCCTGGGCTTACAAAATATATAGGTATGTGTAACTTTCGTATCATCCAAGAGGTGTGGTGGATCTGAAATTTTGAACAAGTAGTTCATCACATGACTCGAAAATGGCGAGTTACGTTGGGGTTACGTCGGTAGACTTTAGCTGATTGGCTGACGAAGTCACGCGGTATTGATTTATGGAAATTCCCTCCTGCAGTTACCGAAAGTAGGCTGAACATGGATACACACGATCCCAGGGTCAGTCTTACCGCGTATAGATGACCGAGATGGTTACAGGTTGGTTCAACGCTCTGCCGTGGTACATGACAACGGTAAGGCAAGATATGACTGCATCATCTCTGAACATCACGATTTGTAGAATGACACGTGACCGGCTCTCAACCAATGAAAACATTACGAATTCACATGAGGTATAATAAATTATTTTATATCATGGTATGAAATGAATTGTGGCAGGGATGGCCAACCATAAAAGTCATGCCACATCTTCACCATCAAATACCATTAATTATTTAAACAACACATTTGTATTGTTGAATATATATGCTCCGTTTTTTAATATAGATAGCCATTTTTTGGACAAAAACACGACGCGATTGAATAAAGCAACACATCGCCGGCCATAATTTAGTAGATCATGCAGTATACTATAACTATAGGTATATTGCGCCCAACGGATGGTGTTAACACGAAATGAGGGCATACCATACCAGAAGCAAATTAACTTAAAGTGTGCAACATTATATTAGATCAGCTAGACCGCCCTGGCACTCTTCAAAACGCCTACACCACTAGACTATTTCAGGGGTTCTACACACGAAAGACGAGATGCGGCGTCGACACGCAAGGAATTACTCATGGATGACCCTAATTATGTACTTTTCCTATGCTGAGTTCTGAATTCCAGCATCAGCTCATCTCCCGTGATGCATCACTCGATACTGGCTTTATGATCTTCCTATACCAGACGTTCTACCTGTATACAAAACGAAACAAAATTAAGAGCTGACACACCATAACTGTATAGGCTATCATATTGGGGCCATTTTGAGCCTATTTGCATAACCACTCGATTAGAGGATCGTATGTATATAAATTAAAAATAACAGCCATATGGAAGTACCAGAAATCTGATGTTTTCGTGTTTTTTTGTGTTTTTTGTGGATAAAAAAGAATAAAACTATTTTATTTCACATCAGATTATTATTTACTAATTGATCATGCAATTATTGGGTAGAAGATGACATAAATTAATGAAAGTACCATGAAAGTAGTTTTGTTTTGATAATTTCCTTGGTGACATGATTTATATGAATACTGGTCAGTGTTGAATAGAGTTTGTATTTTAACAAGTCAAAGTACTGCAATGAAAACAAAATAGGTCAAGGGACAATTTGATGTTAATAATCTGAACATTGTGAGAACATGGCGAATTAATGCTAAATTGGGGACATGATTTTACATGAATACTAGTCGAATTGTATCAACTTTGGCTTGATTTATACGAATGACAAAATAAAAAAAAATGAATTTAACTCAATCGTCAGAATGAGCAAGTTATGTTCAGCTATAGTGAAAAGACTGAAAATGGGCCAAAACTGTTTTCTCGGAAGTTCTACCGTTTGATCATCCTCGCTAAAACCAGGGGTATCTCTATCCTAGATATAGCCCCTGGTACGCTTGGGCAATGTATCGCGATCAACGACAACACAGCGGCATCCTGCACTTATTGACCAATCAGATCACTTGAGCACCGCGACCATGGCGACCGTGACAACAGATTCGAAAACACCATAGCTTGTGCGATACCCGGTGGCAGATGAACATGCCCCTTTTCAACAACCATGGACATTAATAAATATAAAGGAAACTTAGTTTAAAACAAAATCTATTTGAAGAGAAAATCAGTAAACCCATTCATTTACCATCAAACATCCAACAAGCCAGGCAAATGTAGAAAACACCGAAGCTTTAAAGGCGGTCCGCGAAGTCAGTGTATCCGACCTCACCTTCCCACTGAAGGACTTGAATTGGGTTGAAACGCACGGATTTCTATAAAATTTCACTGGTCTATCCATTAATATTTTATTGTTATGTGTGCTTGGATTAAATATTTTACATTCGGTATCAGCGAATAGTTTAGCAGCGAAAGTAAAACCCAAACGTATTATATACCATCAGCGCAGTTTTTCTAGGTCACGTACTGTAACTGGAGTGTGGGCGGAACGCGGTTTGCTATGCAAGTTGGTCAAGGGTTCGCCTTTGGCTCACAAATAGAAACCTTGACGTGGTGAAGATGCCGTTTGATATGAATATATGCGGTTGCAGGTCAGAAAAGTTTGATAACCACACGCAATTGAACTTCAGGATAATAAAATTAGTGAGCATCAATTACACATATTCGAAAGTGTTTGATAATCACAAAAAAACAAGGTCTAATCATTTCAAGAAAAATATATTCAGGAGATTATTAGACAACAATAACACATCAATCCCAGTTTAGAACAGTCTGGAGGCAGCACTCGGAGGGAGGGGGAAGAGCTCAGAAATGCTTTTGATCTATAGCCCAATTCGGAAAGGGTATTATCTCCCTTGTTCCACTTGGGGCGTGTTGGTGCAGAGAACTTCCGGTAAATAACAAAGGCACTCGCAATTTTTTCTAGATATTAAATATTCGATTTTCTTTTTAGAAAATTGTTTTTGTAATGTACACGTATGCAGGATCCATCGGTTCATGTAAAAAAACTAAAAACAATAGTTTTTAAACAGATATTTTGGAATGATTTATCAATATATTATTCAAAATAAAAGACGACTTCCCGGAGGCAGCTTTTCATACCTCTAACCTTAGAGAGTGGCAGTTATTAAGGGGAGATCAGATACATTCCGAAAAGGGCTATACACTGCTATAAAGTATCGCCATACATCCTACACTCGATAATAAACTCGCTTGCCAGATCTAGAAATAAGTCAAAAGGTCACGTGGAGACAAACTGCCAAACGAGGTAATGATGGATTCAAATCATTTCATCATGAACGCCCCAATTCGTGATTTTCCTTTATTCAACTGCACTGCTTGTGGCTATAAAAATGTAGTTAGGGAAAAATAGGTCAGAACGTCAATTTGTATTCAAGTGTCGGAGAACTGGCTATTTGTCTGAGCATGCTCCCAAGATAACATAACTATACGCGAATGCAGGTAAAAAGTTTGTTCACAGAACCTAACCAATACATCTTCGAATTTGCCCTGTATATACTCTCTAAAATACATGTAAGAAGATTGAAATCCAATCTATCAGATTGAAATTAGTGACCAATCTTTTATTGGATTGGAAATTTTCAATCTAATAGATTGAAAACGATATAATGAATCTGTTGTAGACAGAAAATTCAATGTACTAGGCTGAAATTTTCAATCTAATAGATGGAATATTCAATCGAATAGATTGGTCACTATAATTCCAATCTGATAGACTGAATTTTCAATCTAATTATTTTAGGTTATAACCAGTCCAAGTTTACAACATCTACCGGTATAGTCTGGAAGAAGGCAGTGGTGACCAGAATTGAGTCATCGTTAAATTATTTGTATGCTATATGTATACTACATATTGTTTTATTTTTCATCTGATTTGACCTTTTTTTTAAACTGTACAACAAAGAACCTATTTTCACCCACATTTATTTATATCAGTTGACGATTCCAGTTCAATCTTTTCTACCTAACTTCCCATTGATGTATCATGGGAGACTGATATGTGAGAAGAATCAGGCGTATCTCGCATGTGAATCATATTAGCCAAGTTTACATGGCTTTGTTCGTTCATACTACGCCAGGAATCCTCTTACTGAACTTACATGTACACTCCGGGAAAACATGGGTCTTACGGCTCTATCTGGCAATAAAACAGCCCCTCCCCGCTCTCTGTCCACTGCTTTTATCGAGTTCGGCAAATAGTTTCATTGCCGTGAAGAGCTGATCCTTCCGCAATCAGTCTTCAAACATCAACGGCCGGTTGAGTTCAGTAAGAGAATTCAAGGCGTAGTAGGAACGAACGAAGCCATGTAAACTTGGCTAGAATCATGTGTCTCATAAGAATTTCATATGAGATATATGTGTGATTCACATAAAATATAGCAATATCTACCTTCACTGTAATTTTATTGATGTAAACATGCAGTAAGTTACTGCTTTCTTTCACAGTGCCGTAACTTACTGCAAAATATAATTATTATACTGAAGAAAAACAGTAATTTACTGTGTTACATTATATACAGCAAGTTACTGCATCTTTAAAACTGTAAAATTGTTATAACTTATTGCTTTATTTTACTTTAAATCACTGCAGAATATAAATTACTGTATACAATAAAACATTTTATGGAAACAAAATGAAAGTAATTCACTGTACTGCTTCATATACAGCAAGTTCCTGTATCTTTAAATGAAATACAGCTTTTATTGATTTGAATATGATATATAAGCATAGTATACTACAACAAATTTACTGGACGCAGGTTTTTGCCCTTTCACTATTATTCCTTCACTGCACCTGCACATCATGGCGTCACAGTCACACTATGGCCAGGACACTCTTTGAACTCTACACCACGAGAGCTTCAATATACGACACCATGCACACTAAAATGGGACCCATGATGGACCCCATCTCGCCCAAACACGCCCATGCGCATCCGAACATGCCCTTTCTCTACTACTCTCTGAAAGCTGAGAGACTTCATGGCTTACTGCTACTGACGTGATTTACGTATATGTAAAAACGTGACCGGCCTCGCTTCTTTCGGTCACCTTTTCGCACTGACACATATTCGTGTGGCCTTAGACTACGATTCTGTCTTTTGATTTCACACGCATCCAAGTCCTGGAGTTTGGACGAGAGTCCCCGGGCTGGATTTCGTGTGCACACCATTCTCTCATTGCCAGATTTTGTAACTCCCTAAACTGTATGTGCAATTGACAGTAGGGGCTGAACAAGCTGATGCCGTGAGAACGTAGCAGACAAGGCTCGAACAGATATGTAGGTGGGGGAAATGTGGGGATGGGGAAGGGCTTTGGGCATGATATTTTGTGTACATTTCTATCTTTTGTCCACTTTGTACATGCTATAACCGTCAACTGGAAACGGGGACATCTCGACTGTCATGTTATGTTGTCTTGTATCTGTGACGTAACGACTGATAACCTGAACCGAATTAACAATTTAACCGGTGTTTAGCATATCCTGTTTTCATATTTACAAGGTAAGTGGGGTTAATATCTCCATTTTATCGCTGCCATGTCCCCCGAGGATGTTATCTTAGATAGGACGAGATTCAAGCTTTAGCAAGGGGGAGGGGTCGATTCTTAGGGCTTTGCTCAGTGTTGGTGCACTATGCGAGGACCGGTCGGTTAGGCTTTTGTATTTGTGTTTGTCAATACAACAACGTGAGGAGGGGCCGATTATCTGTTTTCGATGTCTCGCAAATACGTCCATGTAGATTGACCCCTAATGCATTACAACAAATGAGAAGCATAGCAACGAGACTGGTTTTACCCATTTTCGTCAATTCTGTGTAGGGATATTAGGCGGAAGGAACTGGTGATTAGAGACGGGACAGAACTTGAGAGAGGGTGACTTTTACAAGCGACGTTATGTTTTTTGTGCGGATGGGCATAAGCTGAATTACGGACAATTAAAAACAAATTACCATATTCTAGAAGCCATAATTTATATCAAGATAATTGTGTATAATAACTGTGGATTTCCAGAGTTATGCACCGAGCTGTAACCCTCCTCAGACCCGCCTTCCTTAAGGGACATCTGCCAGACCGGGGAAGACCCGCCCACATACTGAGCTGCATAGGGAACAGGTAAGCTAATTTTGAATTTAAATATCGTAATAAAATTAGTTGAAATGTTCGTCATTTGATTAATTCAAATTCACCAAGCTAAACGGTGCTAGATGTATTACCTGGCATACAATACAGCCAAAACTGAATGTTGTGTCCCAGATGTGACTTTGTTGTACTGGGTGGTATTGTATTGTGGTATATAAAACTAGGCCAAATAAACTTGACCTCGAAATGATATTGTCAGGTTGCCACATGACAGCCAGAAATGACCGCATATAACTAGTCTTGTTGATGGAGTGTTCGCCAAACTGGTACATATATTAGTGTCAGTCATGTTTAGTATATGTCAAACGACTACGTCCGCATCTAAGACACTCGAAAATTAGTAGTTTATTAATCACATATTCAAGAAAATTAAAGAAATAAAATAGGCTACCGACAGGCCACGGTGTACAATAGAATAGAATAAAGTACGAAAAGTAACTCGGATAAAAGACTATAGTAGCTATGAGGCACTCGGCATCAAGACAGTCTTCAACGTCGGGTACATAGGCACAACGATATGCGGCCCACATGCGATGGAGTTTATGATTTGACATTCCCGAGTAGTATATAAAGCGTAAATTCTTTGCCTAATTTTTAAGCGATAATGATAATGTATAGGGGAAAAAGGTGGGATGAAGTGGGATGAAAGCAAAAGACATGTGGAGGTCAAAGGTCACTTCCGGGTCAAAGGTCACGGGACTTCCGTTGTCCTATCTGCGCCTGCGTAGTCGGAGACTAGTAGAAAACAGGGTATTTGATTTGGGGTCGAGGCGGGGCCACGGTGGGCCTACAGGGTTGGGGAGGCTATTCACTTGAAGCGCTTTCCGAGGTCGATCCATCAAGCTTCGGCTGGATCTGTCCTTCACCAGACGCTTCTGTCCTTCCCCAGACGGAGACTTCCGTTGTCCGTGTGGGGACGGCTGGGTTAACATTTGTACTAGCTCACGTTAATAAGGATACATACCAGACCAGCACCCATCTCAATATCTATGGCTTCGCATACACGTAATATATACCTGACTATACGCCAAGAACTAACGTTCTCGCAAGCTAATTACATTCCGTACATACTCCATTATTAGAATAGAAATAAACATAATATATACCAGGTAGCTCATGACTATACGTTGGTATTATAACATTCATATTATCATGGTATGGTATTTCTTGTCTTTAAGAACCAAGGCACTTGCAAACTGATTATATTTATTAGATATTCCATGGAAAAAATGCAACACTATATAACATGCACCGGATATACACCTATACGCTATTAGAGTACAACATCCATATTATAATAGCAGTCCATCTCTTAAGATCTAAGGCTCTCGCAAACAGTTATCACGAGGCTGTGTTTCTCTTAAGAACCAAGGCTCTCCCAAATTAAATAATTACGTTTATTTAACACTCCCTAAATGAAAGATATACAACAGTAAAGCCATGAATATCCAATGTTGAAGTTGACTGTTTTAATAGTTACATGACCAGAATCCCGATCTGGTATCATTTGCTGGTCCCGTCACTTGACATATGACCCCGCCAATAAAATTAGCTGTCAACTAACCCATACTTAAAATACTTTGCTGGGGGGAAATAAGCTAACCACATTCATGGAATGTATAAACTATACATACTGCACCAGTATAAGGTTATACGCGATTAGTAAAATATAAATAGCATAATGTCAGTTCGTCTCTTAAGATCTAAGCTTCTCGCAAACTGCATTAATTACAAATCCAACACGAAATGTTTTACTGTATATCAGGCATATATGGTAGAATGTCAGTGCTAACATGGTAGTTCTCCTCTTAAGAACTAAGGTTCTCGCAAAGTAATGACGTCAATGTCATTTCCATAAGAAGAAATACAACACTGAGTAAAAAAAACGTAATACGCGTAACGATATTACAAGAGCTGAGGCTCTAGCAAACTTTTTGCATTGATTATATGAGCGAAATAATACACTATATCATATATACCAGGTCTATGAAAATAGGCTAATATTATCAAATTAATTTTATCATCGTATGGTAATTCTTCTCCTTAAGAACCCAATTCTCTTGGAAATTAATTACATATTATTAAATATTCCATGAAATGTTTACACATATAGGCTAAGCCATATACAGTACAACATCAATATTATAATATCACTTCGTTTTTTTGTTGTTTTTTTTAAGATCTAAGGCTCTCGCAAACTAGTATAATGGTTTGGTAGTTCTCTTCTTAAGAGCCGAGGGTATCGCAAACTAATTACATTTATATCATACTCCATGAGAACAAATATAAACAACACTATATATTATTTACCTGGCACCAGTATACACGCTATTACAGTAAAACATCGGTAGTAAAATGGGAGTTTGTCTCTTAAGATCTAAGAATCTCGCAAACTAATTACATTAAGTACATATCCCATGGAAAATAAAACACTAATAGTATATACATGTATCTAGTAGATGCAGTATAACATTAATAATATATATATTTCTCCATTAATACAAATAAACTCTATATAATACACCGGGAATATGACTACGCTACTACAGTATAATATCAATACTATAATTGCAGTTATCTCTTAAGCAAACTAATTACATGAAAGAGAAACAAAAGATATACCAGCTATATGCATATCACTGTAATTGCTGTTGGTCTCTTAAGAACTAAGGTTCCCGCAAGCTAATTATATATTCGATAAAGAGAAATATTCAAGACTATACAATATAAACCGGGTACTAATACATGCCTATGCGATATTACAGCATAATATAAATGCTACAATGACAATTCCTCTCTTAAGATTCTAGGCTCTCGCAAATTTAATATTTATTACATATTCCATCAAATGAAATAAAATATATGCCTATAAACTACTACAGTAAAAGGCCAATACTATAATTGCAGTTCTTCTCTTAAGAACTAAGGCTCTCGCAAACTAATGAAACATTAGGTGAATCTTCCGTGGAAAATATGAAATAAAACAATTTATAATGTACCGGACATACGCTTACACACAATAACTCGTATACTTACTACTTGGAGACATCTTAGTGATCGTATGGGAATAGTTCTCGGTTGTCGCGGGTCTATAAATACACAGTAGTCTAAACTGAACACTGACTCTCGCATGCAATGGCAATGAGAAAGTATGACCTTCCACAGACGCCTAGCTTGTAACTCATGTAGTGTATTTGGAGACATCTTAAGTTATCGTATTTCAATCGTTTTCTTTACTGTTCCATTGTTCTTGAATTTTATTTTGAACAATTTGTACTAGTATACCAGTGAGAAACCTCTCTCGACTTTATGACAAATGAGATGATTACAACTATCCCTTTCTAGACAGCAAATTCCAGTAGGACCCACATTTGGCGTATACTTATCTCGCCTCGTAGCATTTGTTAGATCCTGTGTTAAATGTGACGATTTTAATGAACGTCACAAAACAGTATCGCAGAAACTTATAAAACATGGCTATACCACCAAACCGTTGCCCCCCGTAAAGTCTCTCAGATTTGGCGGTACTTATCTCGTGCTGATAGCAAAATACGAGCGAAGTGAGCAAGACCTTTCGTAACTTGTCTCTGATCCCGCTTAACCCGAGGCTAGGGGCCGTACCCAGCTAACACACAACGTTCTCACAACGTGGGAAAGTTGTGATTTGGTCAGGTCAGAATTAACGTTGCCACAACGTTGCCGTAAAGTAAAACACGGACGTTTCAGCCTAACGTTCCGGCAACGTTTCCGGTGAACATTGTCAACACGTTTTGTATAAGTTATTTATGGACGTTGTTTCATTACATTGCTGTGACGTTACAAGGACGTCATGTTTTCCATTAGATCTAATTTAGAAAACAATGGAACTTTGGGATACCCCGGTACTTAGGTTTTAGCCTATGTAGGCTTTATAATATTCAGTCAAATTTTTATAGATAATTTGCCCATAAAATCTTTAATTCTGGTTTCGATTTCTAAGTTCAATCAGTTATCATTTGGATGCAAAAAATGCATAATAATAATAGGTTACCTGCACTTGAGGCAGAACTAAAGGATTGATTTCAGCTACCTATTATTAATTTGTAACCAATGCCTTTGAAATCTATTCATTGGGATTGATAGGTAAACGCGTCAGTTGCCACTGGTCTGTGCATGGGTGGATGGCTGGATGTCAACTTTGTACTCAAATATACTGGCTGTAGCCTATACACATGCTAGCCTTACATGTATATATATAAGAAGACAGGCTTGGTTCTTAACTGGACACAAACTATGACCCTGAGTGTGGCTATATTTAACCTATCTAATTTGCCCTGTAAGACCATGGAGACTACTATAAGATAGTAGTCTCCATGGTAAGACTAAAAAGGCGGGAGATCCAAGATGTCTTTGTGTGGATGATTTCTTCCAGATGGTCAAAAAGCTCTGAAATCAGTAACTTTGGTCTTAGCTGGGACGTCCCAGGTCTTAGTCATCGACCAAACATATCTCCAACCAGCTCATTTTCCAGCCATCTTTCAACCGCCGTTATACTCAATGATTTGCTTTCTATCTGCTGTTCCTACTACTGAGGGTGAGTATAATTTTTTTACGAGTATGTCATTTCGAATTGATAATATAAATCGACAAAGATTCTTGTAATATATTGTACTGGATTGTGGGGGAACTGAATTCAGACTGAAATATAATTTCCAATACTGTGGAAACATGTGTGCATGGGGATTATGTGATTGGCACTATTAGGGTTTATGTTACATTTCCCCTTCCCATATTTACGGGGTACGGTTTTCAGAGTGGTTTCATTTCATGCTTACATTTAGATTCCAGATGTTAAATAATATTCCTGATGGGGCCTATCTGCGAGATTATGAATGTAAATGTATTAACAATGTCGACTTGTGAACGAAGATAATATTTTATCACCCCTGTGAATTTAAATTCACTATGCTTAGTCCCATTATAAAATTATCACTATATACAGTATAGAACCCTTTTAATCGCATACTGCTTAATCATAATTTTGCAAGATATGTGCCCATGCGTACTATTGTCACTCTCATAATTTGAAGGACGAATAGCTAGATCTGTTTTATCCAAAGATCCCTCGCAGGCTGATTTATTAGGTACTTATTTTATAAAAATAAAGAGATGAAAAACTATTTAGTATATACATTGTCCGCGGGCGTACTTTATCCTATTATGATACTCTCTTGAATAATTAGATTTGAATTGGTGAAAATAATTTCAATCGAACGGAAAGATTGACTTTTAAATCTGTGAAGATTAGATATTGTCCCAGGTTCCAATCTTCTCAGATTAAAATGTCAATCTTTCAGTTCAATATATTAGATTAAAAAAGAACACAATGAATCTAACGTAGACTGAAAATTCAATCTAATATATCCTGATCAACCGCTGGAATTTTCAATCTAATAGATTGAGTCTCAATCGACACAGATTGGTCACTAATTCCAATCTAATAATTTAAGAGAGTAATAATTTAAGGAATAGGTTTGAAATGACTCACGCGATAATAATAGAGCATGCAAACTATACTATACCACCATATGCATTGATTACCTTAAGCCTAGTGGCATTGAGCTAGGCTTAAGGTACTCAATGTAAATCATGAATTTAGGACTTGATCGAGTATTCATACCTTATTATAACTCATGCACCGGTAGGTCAATATGCTATAAATCAGTGCCATTTAATTGACCCATCCTCCTAAAATTTACAGGACCGTTAGATCATAGACTCCAACAGAGACCAATGCATACCGATATACTTACAAAGAGCAAGCCGATACTAAAAACATTCAGACGTAATTTTTCTAGGGATATATATATTTATAATAAAAATGTGGATTGTTGAATCATAGGCCTATCGATCTTGTCCCTTAATTGTCCCTATACAGTCAAATAATTTAAATGTCACCCATTAAAGTATACAAAATGTGTACATCTTTAGACCGGCTATGTGTGCTCTAGCTGGTCCGATTTTGCCTTTTAAAATTTTGCATCTTTGTGTGTTGTTTGCTATTTTTCAGGTTTTCACCTCAGTACATTGGGCGGTGTTAATATCGGAGAAAACATCAGAAGAATGCTGGGGCAACTGGGGACCAACACGCTGTGGTCCTTTTACAGCCTTAAGGGGATGAAAGGCAAAAGTTCTCTGCAGGATTTGGCGATTTACCGGGTGTTAATCAGTAAGTTTACTATTTGAAGTGATTGATCAGTAACTCATCTTCGTGTATGCCCACCAGTGCCAGGCCAGAGGTATAGCTTTCACAATGGTGTCATAGTTTAAATATTCTCATAACTGCCTTACATACAAGAATCATTTATATTATATTTAGTATACAGTAATATGCATTTTATTGCCCCTAAAATCTCTTTCGGTTGTTTTGTTTCCGTTGAAAACTAAGTCAGCCTGAATATGTTAGTGTTGATTGGTGGACATAGTTCATTATATCTAGTGTACAGACCTGCAATCCATTACTGAAATAAAATTTGAATTAAATTATACAATATTCATTTTCTTTTCAATATATCAGAAGCCTGCATGAGGAATTTTGAAGCAGCCAAGGTGGACGACATAGAGGAAGCGATTGCAAATACACTGACGTATGCTCCTCACAAACAAGGTGGACCAAAATATAAGACACCCGCTGGGAAGAATAGTAATAACACCAAGGATCAGTTCAATATGAGAACCTGTCTGACGTGTCCGCATCTAATGAAGAACGTCAACGTTAAATACTCAGGGCTCCAGTGGATATATAATCATGGAAATTCTGACTGGATTTCTATTTGAAGCTGTATTGTTGTTCGGAGCATACTTAAAGAACTGATAGGGGTGGGGGGGGAAGTGCCAGCTTCAAAATTTATTACAATAAATCAACTCTTTACCTAAGAATTGTGTTGCTTCAACTGTCATTCAGTGCTACTTGTTCTATAAAGTTCGAAATTACCTCGCCAATTGAGGATGTTTCAATACAAATTGAAGGGGTGGTGTTTGGAGGTGTAGAAGAAGAGGAATAAATCCTGTTAAGGTTTTAACCGTACATGCAGAAGTTCGGACCTAAAGTGATTATAATGGACTTTTTTTCTTCAGATTTATGCCTGTTGTACTTTAAGTGGGTGAACCCAAGATACCCTTAAAGTTCCATTGTCAATGTTCCGGGAAAGTTTTATCAAAACGTTCGATCACAACGTTGCGGTAACATCTAGAAAACTCCACAAGATAACGTTGCTGCAACGTTTTCGACAACGTTGTCACAACCAAAGTGTCGCAACGTTATCATACCGTTAAATTCTAACGTCCAACTACAACGTTAGGGAACATCCAATCTCGAAACCAGAGCTATCCGGTCCTGTCCTCCCTACTATGCTCTGGGAGGGCGCTCGGGGTGCAGTCTACAGAAGGGCCATGGCATCTGAAATTAAACAGTAGGCAGGTTCATTTTATGCTAAACAGCAACCGTGTTATTAGAGAACCCCCATAGAACTATATATTTTCTGAAAGAGTAGGCTCTTGTCATAAAGCCGAGACAGATGTAAGCCTTGTTGACGAAAATCAGGGTCCCCATAACCCATACTGAACTTGCTTAAAACTTCAGGAAAATCCTCTAAAATTGGTCCAAAATGGGTAATATTCCCCCTCCACCAAAGAAAAAACTTGTTATTCAATTGTCCTGAAACTCACCGACAGTGTGCCCAGTCCAAGGACCAACAAAAATTGGCAAAGAAAATAGGGTGTTGTCCAGGCGGTTTTCAAGCTCAATTTTACACCGTAAAGTATGCCATGTGCTTGTAAGCTGAAAATGGCCCCAATTCACAGCCACACTTTCACACTTCCATCTGCATAGTGAGGCATGGGCCAATCCTAGTGGCAAAATACCATGTACTGATTTGAAGCAAATCAACCAGTCAACTGAATGATATCACAAATATCAATAAACAAAAAGCCAACAAAAATTCTCATGGGGTCAGACCTGGTGGAATTTTAATTTCAAAGAATTTGAGGGGGACCAAAAATCCGCAACTGTGGACTGAGCCCTTTAAGTGAAGGGTACTTTTGTGGATTTTTTTTATCTACTGCTTTCAATCTATGGGTCTGTACAAGTATAATGATATATGACACTCAATGGTTGAAAGTCATATTAAGATAAAACAGAGCGATACCTTTCCCCCTACCCCATTCATATTTTGACAGTTTTTGCGACGCCATTTTGTCAGGCTAGACCACTATGTCAAATTTGAATATATCTGACTGAAAATTTTGCATTCAGTACTAATATTGTTTACAATTATGTTGAACACAATTCAAAACAATGATATTCACACCCAACACAGGACTGGAATTATGAAACCAGCACAGGGGCTTGGGCTTGAAGGGGGGGAGGGGTGGATAACTCTTAACAGGGGAATATCTGTTACATTGTGTATAGTATAGTATTGCCAACTCCAATGCTGGTTTTATGGGGAGGGGGGGGGGGGGGGGGGGGCTGTTTTAATGGTCCCAGAGGAATTATTCTGTGACACTAAAACTTTTGAAAAATTCCTGGGACAATTGAACCCCCCTCCCTCCCTCCCCCCCCCCCGATAAAACACCAACATGGATGTTGGCAATTCTACACACCTTTTAACAGATATTTCCTGGCCATGCTAAGAGTTACCCTCCCCCCTTTCTAGCCAAGCCCCTGTGCTGCTTTAATAATTTCAGTCCTGTGTTGGGTGTGAATAGCATTGGTTTGAATTGTGTTCAACTTGATAGTAAACAATATTAGTTCTGGATGGAAATTTTTTATCAGATATGCAAATTTAATGTTACCTGAGAAAGTGCCTGTTCTGTCATATAGGGTGCAGTCTACAGAAGGGCCATGGCATCTGAAATTAAACAGTAGGCAGGTTCATTTTATGCTAAACAGCAACCGTGTTATTAGAGAACCCCCATAGAACTATATATTTTCTGAAATAGTAGGCTCTTGTCATAAAGCCGAGACAGATGTAAGCCTTGTTGACGAAAATCAGGGTCCCCATAACCCATACTGAACTTGCTTCAAACTTCAGGAAAATCCTCTAAAATTGGTCCAAAATGGGTAATATTCCCCCTCCACCAAAGAAAAAAACTTGTTATTCAATTGTCCTGAAACTCACCGACAGTGTGCCCAGTCCAAGGACCAACAAAAATTGGCAAAGAAAATAGGGTGTCGACCACGCGGTTTTCAAGCTCGATTTTACACCGTAAAGTATGCCATGTGCTCGTAAGCTGAAAATGGCCCCAATTCACAGCCACACTTTCACACTTCCATCTGCATAGTGAGGCATGGGCCAATCCTACTGGCAAAATACCATGTACTGATTTGAAGCAAATCAACTAGTCAACTGAATGATATCACAAATATCCATAAACAAAAAGCCAACAAAAATTCTCATGGGGTCAAACCTGGTCGAATTTTAATTTCAAAGAATTTGAGGGGGACCAAAAATCCGCAACTGTGGACTGAGGCCTCGGCAGTACGATCGGTCATTGGATAAAACACAAAACCCTAGAATGTAGAACATAACGAGAGCGTATCTGTGGGGATCAAGCCGACGTCCCGACGTCATGAATGTTACGAGCGCGTCTGAAAGATGACGTAGCCTACTAGAATTCTTTATGCATTCTTGCGAAACATTTTTGTATTCTGACGTCATGACGTTATGACACTGGCCATGAAAATGACTCATGACTGACGTTCTATAAAGAATAGGATATGTTCCAATGGAACCGGAAGGGGCCACGTGAAAGAATTTTTCAATGTATTATGGGACCAATTTTCAGCGACCGTCGTCCCAGGGGTTCGTCGGAGCGGCCAATTTTCCAGCGGAGAGCGACCCCTGGTGGCGAGGTTGAGGGAACATCTAGAAAACTCCACAAGATCACGTTGCTGCAACGTTTTACAACAACGTTGTCACAACAAAAGTCTCACAACGTTATCATAACGTTAAATTCTAACGTCCAACCACAACGTTAGCGAACATCTACAAAACTCCACAAGATCACGTTGCTACAACGTTTTACCACAACGTTGCCACAACGAAAGTGTAACGTTGTCACAACGTTCTGACAACGTTAAATTGTTAGCTGGGTATAAACCCATTAGACTGGCCGCCGTCGTCTATAACGTTGGGCCGATTGACGACAGGCTTCTAATAATGCCGACCTTCACTGTAGCGGCGATGTCATGACCTGTTGACGTGTATTTGTGACGTTATGCAACAATCGGATTAACAATTCATTATACCGTCGTATTGTGACGTTGTGTAAAATTATGCTGTGACGTTACGGACTGACGCGGACCCACAGACACTCTCGTCAAGCTGATAGAGCCTGTTCTTGACAAGGCCGAACTGGAGGTCGATAAAAGAAACAATCTTTTACAGAATATCATTATTTAACATCATCAGTTATCAAGTCCTAAAGCAAGATGAAACAGACGCATATCTTGAGCGGTAGTTTTCACATTGATCTGTAGCACTTCCTCTACGCATCGAGCCATTTCATAAACACTCCATGTTGAAGGTATGGGCTCAAATTTGGCCGCCATTACGTCTTTTCATTATTAGATACTGGTCCACAAGCTTAGCGATAGCGGGTCATGCGCAGTGGATGGGTACTAGTCTATAAACCCATGTACTTCAACATCCTCCTGGTGTTCATGTGGACGGCCAAAAGCAAAGCCTGGCTGACATACATCATTTTCTACATGAAGACTTTACAGCGAATATCATATGTATTGAGAATACTGATCAGCGATACGTATTTGATATTTTGTTAACCTCATGATGTCTTGCCGGCATCACTGAACACTGTTGAACTCTTCTCTCTCGCAGAAAACTAGCCTATGTTTATGTATACTATGATTGTCTTTTTCTAATTTGCTCATAATGCTGGGTTTTTTTTTAATATGGAAGAGGTCTTCGGATTATGGACGCGGATATTCTTTAACGAACGAAGGCTGAATAATGAATGACGGACCAGACGGTTGTAATTTATTTTTTGCTAGCTAGCTATCACGGTGTAACGGTGTCACATGAAATTGGCGACATCTATGTTGAGCGTTCACTTCCGGTTAGTCTGAACTGGTTCTAACCCCTCCCCAACGACGATAATATATTATATATTGTCAAAGATTGTATAAACAAAGATTGTATAAACAGTTTGTCGTCGTTGGCCAGGGGTTAAGGAAACAGACTAAATTCCTGCGTGTAAATTTATGTCTAGTATAAGGTTTCCTGCTCGCTTATCAGCCAATCGGCATGCGCCAGTAATATGGTAACCACCCCCTCACACTATACTGCTCAATTGTAATCCAGACAATATACAATATATAGATGTTCCACCAATATCATTGGACAAAGTCGCACCGTCGTGTGATCAGTATGTGAATCGTTCTCTAGGTAGTTCCATGCATCTATCAACACAATAAGTCTATACATGTAACTAACTCACGTATATGAGACAACAAGGAGAAAGCATGTCTTTCTCCAGACGCCTAGTTTGTAACTCATAGTTTAGGTGTTTGGACATATATTGCTGGAGAGTAAATGTCAGTTGATTTACGTGAATCGTCCCTGTTCCAAGCCTATAAACTTACAAAACAAATCTACACAAGTCACTAACTCACGTATGGGAAGACACGAAGTAAGCATGTCCTTCCCCAGACGCATTGTTTGTAACTTATATTTTATGTGTTTGGACATATATCGCTGGAGATTGATACACAGCCAAATTGCCACAGGCTGGTACCATGTGGTAACTGAATGGTAACCGCAAGGAAGGGCCCGGAACGGTACACCTCAGTACAGTACCAGTCAGTACTGACCCGTATCCACACAGTACCACTCACTAACTGGTCAGTACTGATTGGATACTGTACAGTACCACAGGGAACAGGACTGAACAGTACTGCATGGTAACTGAACAGTAACCAACCTGTTACTGTGCAGTACTGCTCAGTTACTTCTTGGAACCAGGCTGTTGCTAACTGACATGTACTGCTCAGTTCATTTCTGACCTGTGATTACCAAACAGGAACTGTTCAGTTACAGCCCAGTACTGACATGTATGGTGGGCCTTTCTGTGCAGAACCGTTCAGTTGTGTACAGCTCAGTACATGTCTGTGAAAAATTGCCTGTGTAGCCAGTTGAACTTATGTGAATCGTTATATTGGTTGTTCCATTCCTCTAGATACACACTAAGTCAAAACAAGTCACTAACTCGAAATGTATTTACATAGGTCGGCTATATGATTATGTTATCGTGTTCCATAATACTTTTTGTCAGAATGTTGTTAAATTAACAGTGATGCGCCATTCTCTGCTTTGTAAATATGCTTGCGTTATTTCTGTTCCTCAAGCTATCATTCTGTGTAATTCATATTAAATAGAATAGAATAGAATAGAATAGAATAGAAGCTTTTCTTATAAAAAAATATCGATCAGCCATCATCTATCGATGCTCTTCCTGGGAGCCGAGTGCTATAACAATCATAATAAAAAACAGTGTATATAGGATATGAAATATGGAGCTCACATTCTAAGACCGTAAAAATCAGGTTTTGGCTTAAATGAAAGAATCCCCGTAAAATGTATTTAAAACATTCGTGTTTAAACACCGCCAAAGAGGGACCGTTTCTGACACGGGATGGCAGAAAATTCCACGCCTATGGGCCGGAGACTGCGAAAGTCATCTTATGAAAGTCTGTTCGTGAAAATAATTGATCTGTATTTACATGGGATCTAGTAAATCGGGTTTGTCTACTTGTAGAAATGTATAAGCTTATCCTTCAAATAAGTGGGAGCAGACCTGTGTAAGCTGCTGTACACCAGGACACATTCACTGTACATTACGTGCTGTCTAAATGGAAGCCACTTTTGAATCAACAATCTAAGATTAACCGAGCAGCTCGTTTTCTTAGTACTTCATTCTGTGTACATCAGAATCAGTGCACGTTCTCCAAATATTAACACAATAGTTTAACAGTGATTGAACAAAACAATTATTAAAAAACGTTACTCTTGCAGACAGATGTTTAGACATATACTGTTTGAGAGTAAATGCTAGATGATCTTATGTAAATCGCTGCATTGGTTGTTCAAAGCCTCTAGATGCACACTTAATCTATACAAGACACTAAAGTACGTATGAAACGACATAGAGAAGGCATGTCCTTCCCCAGACGCCTAGTTTGAAACTTATGGTTTAGGTGTTTGGAGATATATTGCCGGAGAATAGATGCCCGTAAATGCTTTCCGCGGTTGTTTCAAGCCTCTGGATACACAATAGGTCTATACAAGTCAAGAACTCACTTATGAGACGACACGGATAATGCATGTCTTTCTCCAGACGCCTAGTTTGTAACTTATAATGTAGGTGTCTGGAGATATATTGCTGGAGAGTAAATGCTAGGTGATCATATGTGAATCCCTCCCTCTGTTGTTTCGAGCCTCTACATACACAATAGGTCCATACAAGTCACTAACTCACGTATGAGACGACACGGAGAAAGCATGTCCTTCCCCAGACGCCTAGTTTATAACGTATGGTTTATGTGCTTGGAGATATATTGCTGGAGAGTAAATGCTAGATGATCTAATTTTAATCGTTCCTTTGTTTGTTCGAAGCCCATAGATACAAAATGGACCTATACAAGCCAGTAAATCACGTATGACACGACACGGAGAAAACATGTCCTTCCCCAGACGCCTAGTTTGTAACGTATGGTTTAGGTGTTTGGAGATATATTGCTGGAGAGTAAATGCCAGATGATCTTATGTTAATTGATCCTTTGTTTGTTCCAAGCCAATAGATACAAAATGGACCTATACAAGTCAGTAAATCACGTATGACACGTCACGGAGAAAACATGTCCTTCCCCAGACGCCTTGCTTGTAACTTAAGGTTTAGATGTTTGTACATATATTTCTGGAGAGTAAATGCCAGATGATCTTATGTTAATCGTTCCTTTGTTTGTTCCAAGCCCATAGATACAAAATGGACCTATACAAGTCAGTAAATCACGTATGACACGTCACGGAGAAAACATGTCCTTTCCCAGACGCCTTGCTTGTAACTTATGGTTCAGATGTTTGTACATATATTTCTGGAGAGTAAATGCCAGATGATCTTATGTTAATCGTTCCTTTGTTTGTTCCAAGCCAATAGATACAAAATCGACCTATACAAGGCAGTAAATCACGTATGACACGTCACGGAAAAAACATGTCCTTCCCCAGACGCCTTGCTTCTAACTTAAGGTTTAGATGTTTGTACATATATTTCTGGAGAGTAAATGCCAGATGATCTTATGTTAATCGTTCCTTTGTTTGTTCCAAGCCAATAGATACAAAATGGACCTATACAAGTCAGTAAATCACGTATGACACGTCACGGAGAAAACATGTCCTTCCCCAGACGCCTTGCTTGTAACTTAAGGTTTAGATGTTTGTACATATATTTCTGGAGAGTAAATGCCAGATGATCTTATGTTAATCGTTCCTTTGTTTGTTCCAAGCCCATAGATACAAAATGGACCTATACAAGTCAGTAAATCACGTATGACACGTCACGGAGAAAACATGTCCTTTCCCAGACGCCTTGCTTGTAACTTATGGTTCAGATGTTTGTACATATATTTCTGGAGAGTAAATGCCAGATGATCTTATGTTAATCGTTCCTTTGTTTGTTCCAAGCCAATAGATACAAAATCGACCTATACAAGGCAGTAAATCACGTATGACACGTCACGGAAAAAACATGTCCTTCCCCAGACGCCTTGCTTCTAACTTAAGGTTTAGATGTTTGTACATATATTTCTGGAGAGTAAATGCCAGATGATCTTATGTTGATCGTTCCTTTGTTTGTTCCAAGCCAATAGATACAAAATGGACCTATACAAGGCAGTAAATCACGTATGACACGTCACGGAAAAAACATGTCCTTCCCCAGACGCCTTGCTTGTAACTTAAGGTTTAGATGTTTGTACATATATTTCTGGAGAGTAAATGCCAGATGATCTTATGTTAATCGTTCCTTTGTTTGTTCCAAGCCCATAGATACAAAATGGACCTATACAAGTCAGTAAATCACGTATGACACGTCACGGAGAAAACATGTCCTTTCCCAGACGCCTTGCTTGTAACTTATGGTTCAGATGTTTGTACATATATTTCTGGAGAGTAAATGCCAGATGATCTTATGTTAATCGTTCCTTTGTTTGTTCCAAGCCAATAGATACAAAATCGACCTATACAAGGCAGTAAATCACGTATGACACGTCACGGAAAAAACATGTCCTTCCCCAGACGCCTTGCTTCTAACTTAAGGTTTAGATGTTTGTACATATATTTCTGGAGAGTAAATGCCAGATGATCTTATGTTGATCGTTCCTTTGTTTGTTCCAAGCCAATAGATACAAAATGGACCTATACAAGGCAGTAAATCACGTATGACACGTCACGGAAAAAACATGTCCTTCCCCAGACGCCTTGCTTGTAACTTAAGGTTTAGATGTTTGTACATATATTTCTGGAGAGTAAATGCCAGATGATCTTATGTTAATCGTTCCTTTGTTTGTTCCAAGCCAATAGGTACAAAATGGACCTATATAAGTCAGTAAATCACGTATGACACGTCACGGAGAAAACATGTCCTTCCCCAGACGCCTTGCTTGTAACTTATGGTTTAGATGTTTGTACATATACTTCTGGAGAGTAAATGCCAGATGATCTTATGTTAATCGTTCCTTTGTTTGTTCCAAGCCAATAGATACAAAATGGACCTATACAAATCGGTAAATCACGTATGACACGTCACGGAGAAAACATGTCCTTCTCCAGACGCCTAGATTGTAACTTATGTTTCAGGTGTTTAGACATATATTGCATGAGCGTAAATGCTAGATGACCTTATGTAAATCTTTCCATTGATTGTTCAAAGCCTCTAGATGCACAATTAATCTATAAAAGACACTAAAGTACGTATGAAACGACATGGAGAAGGCATGTCCTTCCCCAGACGCCTAGTATTTAACTTATGTTTTAGGTGTTTGAACATATATTGCTGGAGATTCAATGCCAGTTGATCTTATGTGAATCGCTTGTCAATACAAGTCAATAACTCATTTATGAGACGTCACGGATAATGCATGTTTTTCCCCAGACACCTAGTTTTTAACTTATAATTTAGGAGTTTGAACATATATATTGCTGGAGATTTAATGCCAGTTGATCTGATGTGAATCGCTCTCTCTGTTGTTCCAAGCCTCTAGATACACAGTTATTCTACACAAGTCACTAACTCACGTGTGACACGACACGGAGAAAACATGTCCTTCCCCAGAAGCCTGGTTTGTAACTTATAATTTATGTGTTAAAACATATATTGCTGGAGATTAAATGCCAGTTCCTCTTATGTGTATCGTTCTCTCAGTTGTTCCAAGCCTCTAGATACACAACTTTATTCAGCACTATAAATTGGGCACTGTCACCTCTTGCAGGACTGCAAGATTATCATGTGTGAAGAGGTACACTTCCTGAGGACTGTCATTCCTGGCGCTCCATTACCGAAAGAGTAAGTCATGGGAACTACCATTCCTAGGAAATGCCCCGGGTTATCGTTCCTGGGACTGTAATCCCCGTGAACTCCTGAGGACTATAATTCCGGGGGACTGTCATTACTGGGGACTATCATACGTGGCGGCTGCTATTCGTGGGGACTATAATTCCAGAAGATTGTCTACCTGGAAACTATTATTCCAGGGGACTGTCAATCCTCGGTCTGCCATTCCAGGGGACTGTCATTCCTGTGGCTACAATCCTGGGTTTACAATTCTTGGGGACGGTTATTCCTAGGAGTATAATTCCAGGGGACTGTTATTTCTTGGGACTATCATATGTTAGGACTATTACTCCTGGAGACTATTATTCCTGGGGACTGTCATTCCTGGGGACTATTACACCCAAAGACTGTTATTCTCGGTGATTATCATTCCTGGGGACTATAACTTCTTGGGACTCTCATTCCGCAGACTGTCAATCCTGGGGACTCCTGTGGACTATAATTCTAGGGGACTGTCATTTGTGTGGACTATCATACATTGGGGATGTCATTCCGGGGGACTATTATTCCTGGAGACTATCATTGAGACTGTCTTTCCTGAGGACTATCGATCCTGGGAATTGTCAATCCTGGGTCTACCATTCCTGTGGAATGTCATTCGCGCGGCTACCATTCTTGGTGACTGTCAATCTTGAGGTATTTTATTCCTGGGGTCTATAATTCCAGCGCACTGTCATTCCTGGGTACTGTAATTCCCGGGTACTATCATTTCTGGGAACTATCATGTT
>JAVTVY010053077.1:0-25632 GCA_036873755.1 Hanleya hanleyi | reverse complement strand
ATATCTTAAATTTCAAGTTGAAATTTGAGGTATTTTTCGCGAAATTTCAGTGTTTATCTGTCTCTTGCTCCTATAAGAAAACCTTGTACTTGGTAGTAAGCGTGAAAGAAATGGGTCATTACTTACACTAATTCCATTCGTTATCATATCAAGGTTATACTCAGAATAATACCTTTGCACGAAAATATTTATGGAGAAATTCAAAATGGCGGATGTATGGGGTCATTCTAATTCTGAACTTTTTACCATTTTCATGACAGTCCAGGTAATCTATCTGGGGTTTTTTAGCTGGACCCAAACAAATTGCAACAGAAATTTTTTCGCTGGTATGCATTTCTAATAGGTCCACTGAACAACATACTAAAAGTCTACCAAAATCTATTTGGTGGAGATACGACTTTTTCTAAAACAAAGATATACCAGCATGCTTCATATAAGAAGGTGGAAAATATTGGTTTGTCTCTGAATAAGGACAGTTTATCAACCAAAAATCCAATCAATGCATGATGATCTAGGATACATTATTCTATGGTGGTGAAAACATTTGCATTCCCAATGGATTTGCTCATAAAAGTAGATAGCAAAACGATAGTTCAGCACCAGGGTATATAATCATATATGGTAATATCCTGACAGTTGGCATTATTTCCATTAGCATTGTTATCCGAAAGGAAACTGACAAGCTGTGATGTATTTTCTTTCAACATATGACAATCACAGACAATAGTTCCATCAACTTATAAAGATATAACTCTATTATCACAAGCACGTAGCAAGTGTCAGGTCCGACATTCAATAGTGTTTGTACCTTGTTGAAAAAAATGCAGCCTTGCCAATCATTAGAGAGAGAGAAATTAGATTCAACGTCGCGTCAGATATATAACGACAATCTGCCAAGCATTTATGATCCATCACAATTGTTTGTAAGACAAATGTTGTTGATGAAAGAAGAATAATTATGCAGATCCTAATATATCATTTAATTATCAAACAAATAATACTTTGAATTATAGGCGAAGTTGACGGCATAACTTATCAAGTTTCATTTTACATTCTGGTTCTTGGTAACATTATTAGGTGAGGTGACTTCTCATACATATAGTTGATGTCTTTTATTGTTATTCCTCGTGAACACTGCCATACGTTGAGGAATATTTCACAGCACTATCAATCCCAATACCAGTCTTCGCCAATGTCATTTTCAAAGGTCTGGGTTTGATGAGTTTGCACAGCTCAGTCGTTTGCATTCTCCACACACACTTGAACAATCCAGGCCATGATTCTTACAGGCGCATCTGCTTAAGCTGTAATCCTTCTTGCAGTTCCACCTGATAACCTCAAGTAACCCCTGAAGCTGGTGACAGATCAGTTTTCGCAGGGAGAAACCGATTGAATTGTCCACTCCCATTTTTGTTGCTGCAATGGATGGTCTTCCCCTCAAGTCAATTCCCTCGTCTGGGTTACTACTGTATAAACATATAAGTGTTTTCTATGCTGCGGCACTAAATGACCTTCGTCGGGACTCCCATGACCTGGATGAACACTTCAGCTTGTTGGCGAAATAGCTCAGTGACAGTTGTCTTCAAGGCAGCACCTTTGTCAATGCCATATGATCGGAATACTGTGTCACAGCCCAGAATGGCATGCACAAGCAACATATTTGTACAGACTTGCATTCCCAGCTCAGCCTTTGTCTTCTTGCCATTCCAAACTCTCCGGCCTCGCTAGTGATATGGTCATTCAGTCAAAGAAAGACGAATTCCTAGCAAACAACGTCAACAAGTAGCAGTTCATTACTCCGATGAGTGACCAGTTGGAAAGGGCGGGATGTTTCATATGCAGATGTTTTTATTGTAAAAGCTGCCGTTTAATCGACTGAAAGCATCAAAACTTTGGTTGGTTATGATATTGACCTGTTAGTTCTGCTCTGTTTTCATGCAGACATGGATGACAATGACATCTACTTTCAGCCAAGAGAGAATGCAAAGGAACGGATAGTTTGGAATGTCAAGAAGACAGAGGCTGTTCTGGGAATGTAAGTCTGCACAAATATGCTGTTTGTGCATGCCATTCAGGGCTGTGACACAGTATACTGACCATATGGCATTGGCAAAATAAAACAAAAAAACAAAAGAAAACAACGCTCAATGAGCTATTTCGCCAACAAACTGAAGTGTTTAACCAGGCCATTGGGAGTCCCGATTGGGGTTATCTATTGCAGGTGCTTGCGTGTTTATACAATGGTAACCCTGACGAAGCAATTGGCTGCATGAGATACAAGCGTTTCTGTGACAAAAACGAACCATATATGTGCAGGTACTATTACAACACATATAAGGGAAGTGGGAGGGGTGCCGACATACTGGCAGTCAAAACCTTCTACCAACATCAGCATCAGCTAAGTATCAAGGTTCGCGTGTTTAGAGTGGAAAGGGGAAGACCATCCATTGCAGTCACAAGAATGAGGGTGGATGGCTTCTCTCTGTGAAAACTGAACTGCCACCAGTTCCACTGGCACTCTTTGAGGTTATCAGGTGCAACTGCAAGAAAGATTGCAGCTGAAGAAGATGCATCTGTAGGAGCATGGTCCATATTGTTGAAAATGTAAAATGAAACATGGTAAATGGCATGGTAGAACGTCAAGTTTGCCTATAATTTAGATTATTATTTGTTTGATAATAAGATGATAGGATCTGCATAATTATTCTTCTTTCGTCAAAACATATCTGACACACAATTGCGATAGATCATTAATGGTTTGCAGAGCTGTATTATTCAACAAGGCACATGTTGTGATAACAGAGAGATATCTCCATGAGTGGGTTTGTGAAAATATAGTGTGTGGCAGTTATCGGTTGAAGGAAAATATATCACAGCTTGTCATTTCATTTAATTTGGGAGAGAATTCCTCTTTCAGATGATTAATGGCAAAAATGTTAACTGACTGAATATTACCATGTATAATTCATATAGCCTGATGCTGAACTATCAGTTGGCTATCTACGCTTATGAGCAAATCCACCGGGAAGAAACATGTTTTCACCACCATGGCATATTGTACCCTGGGTCATGTATTAATTGGATTTCTGGATGATAAACAGTCCTTATTCACGGAAAAAACAATATTCTACCTTGCTTATATGAGGCATAATGGCCTATTATGTATTATAAAATGGCGTATCTTTGTTTTAAAAAAAAGTCGTATCTCCACCAAATAGATTTTGGTAGACTTTTATTATGTTGTTCTGGGAACTCTGTTGCAATTTGTTTTGGGTCCAGCTAAAAAACCCAGATCGATAAACTGGACTGTTATGAAAATGATAAAAAGTTCAGATTTAGAATGACCCCATACATCCCCCATTTTGAATTTCTCCATAAATATTTTCGTGCAAGGGTATTATTTTAGCCCGAGTATAACCTTGATATGATAACGAATGGAATGAGTGTAAGTAATGACCCATTTCTTTCACGCTTTCTTATAGAACAAGAGACAGGTAAACACTGCAATTTCGCGAAAAATACCTCAAATTTCAACTTGATATTTAATATATTTCCCATGCGTATCTGTTTGTAGACTTTTAGTATGTTATTCTAGAGACCATTCGGAAACGCACTGCAGCAAAAACAGTTCTGTTGCAATTTGTGGTGGGTCAAACCTCAATTTGACTGGATTATATATGTCTATCGCAGTTTAATCTCGAAGTGATATCAAGTTCCATTGTTTCATGGTCATTTAGTGATTGCCATCATACTCTTGTAATGTTATGCCTATAATATTTTCTATAGTTGCATTGAAGCATGTTAATATATAAGCAATGAATTCCGTATTCAAGGACTAATCAGTCGCTTCAGTGTGTTGAAAAAACTTGAATCTTCGTAAAGCGTTCAAGATACATCGCCGAGCGATAATGTTTTACCAAAATTATTATTCTTTTTAGTTGCTTGAGACTAGTTACGGATTTTGAATGTCTGGTCCCAATGCCATATGTGTGAATTCTGGATGTAAATATATCATAAGCACATTCGAACAACCTTTTAGGAATTTTTGTTAGCTCGAATAGCATTTTGCATAGTGAGGTTAGCATCTGATCAAGTCTGCAATCCACGAAATCTTCAACGAAAACTTTTTTAACCGTTCACCAATCAGCTTGAAGAAATAGACGGGCAAACAGACGGAGAGACATACAGATCAAAACAATATCATCGCCAACTACGTAGTAAGCGAGATTACACTCTCATAGATATTCAGGGAATAATCCTGAATAGATCAGGTTGCACATCCACAACTCAATTTCAGAGATTTTACTTGAAACCCAGGGATAATTTCCTAAACTTCAGGTATATCAACCATGAATTAAAGCTAGGTTACCTGAAGTTTAGGGGATTTTACGTACCTGAATAGGGTCGGGAACTTACTAATCAGGGTGATAAATTTGCCTGAATTTCAGGGAAAATCCTCTCATTCAGGGATCTTATTCTTAAAATTCAGGTAATCAACCCTAAATTTTAGTCAAACTATCTGAAATTGAGTTGTGGATATACATGTACAACCTGATCAGTTCAGGACTTTTACCTGAATATTTCTGAGAGTGTAATAACCTATTTTGTGTTAAGTATGTTTTAAGAGCTCGAGGCCCTACCTCGAATTAAATGTGATTCTTTTATTGTTACATCTTTGTATAATATACCTGATAAACGAGGATGGTGTGTCATCGTATATTTTCTCCAACGAGAAATTGGAGAAATTTCGTGTTGACGGGGTAACGACTGATATTCCGTGATATATATCGTATTGAGGGACGACAGAAGAAAACAGTTTATAAAAGAAACAATTTATCGAAACTTATTCCATTGTGCACCCCAACCGGTTTGCTGTATTTTTATTTCATCAAGTCCATGGGTGTTTGCCATGTCTTGTGAAATATGGGGAATGTAAACACAACTAGAGTTGTAATATTAGATGATCGGAGTACTAATGCATTTTTTTCCAATTTGATAGTGTTGATATTGCCAATTTTAATATGTATCTGGGTGTTAACTTTCCTCAAATTGGAAGTTTCCTCCACGCGAAAAAATATTCAGTTGATAGTGCTATCGAGCCATATTTTATGTTGAACTGGAAAGTTTAATATTCTCGTTGCTGGGCAATTATCCTTATTTGACAGCCATCTCGCCTATTCGGTTGTGTGGTTGTGAAGTATGGGGATTTGAGAATCTTAATTGATTGAAAATCTGCAATTAGAACTATTAACGTACGTTCTCCGAGTAAATAAACGAACTAAGATTTATATCGTCTATGGAGGGGATTAGGTCGATGACCGCTTCAGTTAATGGTCAAGAAAAGAATTGTTCGTATATGGGAGCATATCAACCAAAATGATCTTTATTTATGTATAATTTACTTCTCCGTGACACAGAACAAGGTGTTTACCAACACAAGTGGATAGAAAATGTCATATTAATATTCCGACAATGTGGAATGAACAACATTTGGAACTTCCAGCCTTGTCCAGGTATAGATTCCACGAAAAATACATTGTATATGCCCGAGATAATTTACGGCACGAATAGCATGAATCTGTTTCCTTTTTCTCAAAAGGTACCAAATATAATCTGTTTTAAGAATCTGTCCACCTTCAAATATATCCAATACTCTACCCCAAATACAAATATTCGAGCGTGCCTGAACAACTGTGCTGTGAAGTACGGGAAGTAAATAACAGCATATAAGAAAACAACTGATAATGCATAGGAGAGACGTAGATAAATACATAGCTTCGAGAAATAAGGACATGGATTTCGAGCAGAAGTGGGCCTCTCTGGATCCATATTACACATTGAAGCTTTGTTAAGATCCTTCATAAAAATATTTCGACAGGTATAGAGCACGATGGATATATAGATCATGAACCTCTAGTTGTTTTTCATATGATAGGACTGTTTTTTTTGCAACGTATTGTCATTTCCTTATTTATTTGATGTGTGTGTGTGCGTGTGTGTGTGTGTGTGTGATCCATCTCATCCTTTTGCTATCAGTAGTCCAAGGGTTGCGCTACAGGCGATACATTGCCCCTACCTGTGTTTATAATGCGAGCATATCTGTAAACATTGTTAGATGTATGTGTATACATATATGCGTATAGCGTTGTGGACAATGATTCTGGCGTAGTCCGACTGTTAAAATTTTCTCATACGAAAATACGTATATAACTATCTTGTGAATGGTTGTATTTTTTTGTCGCACATAATTTGTATAAATATTTACCAAATATGGCATTAAATAGTGTACATATCTATAGAATATACATGCACCTATCTGTACACAATATAGTCTGTATATGTATTTTTGTACGTATAAAGATTTAAATATAAATATGTGTGCAACTATATGTGTGCGTGTTTATACATGTGTGTTTATGTGAACATACCAATTATACATGTAAGTATGCACCGGTAATGTGATAGAATGGCGTTTGTATATACAGTTAACTTGGATGAGCATTTGACTAAAAATTTAATACGCCATGAGCATAGGAAGGTATTATTTATTTTGAAATATTAAAATATTAATATACGAAAACGGATAAATATATACTTACTTTACAATATAACCCATAAAATATAACCTAAATAGCCGTACTGTCTATGGCATTTTTAGTCAATTTGGTTTGTTTTCGTATTGGTTACTACTCCTGTTGTTACATATATCATATGAATGCTTGTATGTCTGTATGGACCCTTATTCGGATAATACATTGAACTATTAAAAAAAAGTATTCCTGCGGTAAAATATACATAGTTTGATATTTTTGCACGCGAAACTGTCTTTCTGTGTATCCGCAATTGCAATGCGGATATACTTAATATATCAGAATAGGGGTCTGATTGTAATAACACCAGTCTCTCGCTCCTTATATAATGCAGAACCCTAAGTACATGTATACAGGGAAGAAAATATGTGATTTTTATATACAATATTTTATTTATTTTACACGCGTTTGATATATTATTCAGCCAGAACAACATATTACAATACAAAGACGTGATGACAAGGCAGTATGTCCTCATTTATGTTATGTGCGATTTTGTGCCTCTGCTACAATCTTCATTGGTGGAATGGGTTAATTACTATTGTTTGCCTTGCAGATTCTTGGCACTGTAATTAGTTATGCGAATAATCTATTCAAATGGTGTACTCCTCTTCAAGACTGACCGCATTTATATTACTGTCCGGCAAGGTTATTGCCACGGAGCAGAATGACAGGTGCGCAGCGCCTCGCTGAGCTTTATGCAAATGGTCTCTGGATCATACAGCTCCTCGGTTCAGTATGGAACAATGGTCTCTGGATCATACAGCTTCTCGGTCCAGTATGGAACAATGGTCTCCTCTGGAACATACAGCCCGTCGGTCCAGTGTGGAACAATGGTATCTGGATCATACAGCTCCTCGGACCAGTATTGAACAATGGTCTCTGGATCATACAGTTCCTCGGCCCAGTATGGACAAATAGTCTCTGAATCATACAGCTCCTCGGACCAGCATGGAACAATGGTCTCTGAATCATACAGCTCCTAGGTCCATCCAGCATGGAACAATGGTCTCTGGATCATACAGCCCCTCGGTCCAGTATGGAAAAATGGTCCCTGGACCATACAGCCCCTTGGTCCAGTATGGAACAATGATCTCTGGATCAAACAGCTCCTCGATCCAGTGTGGAACAATGGTCTCTGGATCATACAGATCCTCGGTACAGTGCGGACCAATGGTCTCTGGATCATACAGCTCCTAGGTCCATCCAGTATGGAACAAAGGTCTCTGAATCATACAGCCCATCGGTCCAGTATGGAAAAACGAAATCTGGATCATACAGGTCCGCGGTCCAGTATGGACAAATAGTCTCTGAATCATACAGCTCCACGGACCAGCATGGAACAATGGTCTCTGAATCATACAGCTCCTAGGTCCATCCAGCATGCAACAATGGTCTCTGGATCATACAGCCCCTCGGTCCAGTATGCAAAAATGGTCCCTGGACCATACAGCCCCTTGGTCCAGTATGGAACAATGGTCTCTGGATCAAACAGCTCCTCGATCCAGTGTGGAACAATGGTCTCTGGATCATACAGATCCTCGGTACAGTGCGGACCAATGGTCTCTGGATCATACAGCTCCTAGGTCCATCCAGTATGGAACAAAGGTCTCTGAATCATACAGCCCATCGGTCCAGTATGGAAAAACGAAATCTGGATCATACAGGTCCGCGGTCCAGTATGGAACAATGGTCTCTGGATCATACAGCTCCTCGGTCCAGTATGGAACAATGCTCTCTGTATCATACAGCTCATCGGTCCAGTATGGAACAATCCTCTCTGGATCACACAGCTCCTCGGTCCAGAATGGAACAATGCTCTTTGGATCATACAGCTCCTCGGTCCAGTATGGAACAATGGTCTCTGGATCATACAGCTCCCCGGTCCAGAATGGAACAATGGTATCTGGATCATACAGCCCCTCGGTACAGTTTGGAGCAATGGTCTCCTCTGGATCATACAGTCCCTCGGTCCAGTATGGAACAATGGTATCTGGATCATACAGCACCTCGGACCAGTATGGAACAATGGTCTCTGGATCATACAGCTCCTCGGTACAGTATGGACAAATAGTCTCTGAATCATACAGCTCCTCGGACCAGCATGGAACAATGGTCTCTGGATCATACAGCTCCTAGGTCCATCCAGCATGGAACAATGGTCTCTGGATCATACAGCCCCTCGGTCCAGTATGGAAAAAATGGTCCCTGGGTCATACATCCCCTTGGTCCAGTATGGAACAATGGTCTCTTGATAAAACAGCTCCTCGATCCAGTGTGGAACAATGGCCTCTGGATCATACAGATCCTCGATAGAGTGTGGATCAATGGTCTCTGGATCATACAGCTCCTAGGTTCATCCAGTATGGAACAATGGTCACTGGATCATACAGCCCCTATGTCCAGAATGGAACAAGGGTCTCTGGAACAAACAGCTCCTCGGTCCAGTATGAAACAATGGTCTCTGGATCATACAGCTCCTCGGTCTAGTATGGAACAATGGTCTGGTTCACACAGATCCTCGGTCCAGTATGGAACAATGGTCTCTGCATCATACAACCCCTCTGTCCAGTATGGAACAATGGTCTAAGAATCATACAGCGCCTCGGTCCAGTGTGGAACATTGTTCTCTGGATCATACAGCTCCTAGGTTCATCCAGTATGGAACAATGGTCTCTGGATCTTACAGCCCCTCGGTCTAGAATGGAACAATAGTCTCTGGAACAAACAGCTCCTCGGTCCAGTATGAAATAATGGTCTCTGGATCATATAGCTCCTCGTTGCAGTATGGAACAATGGTCTCTGGATCATACGGCTTCTCGGTCCAGTATAAAACAATGATATCTGGATCATACAGCCCCTCGGTCCAGTATGGAACAATGGTATGTGGATCTTACAGCTCCTCGGTCCAGTATGGAACAATGGTATGCGGATCTTACAGCTCCTCGGTCCACTATGGAACAATGGTCTCTGGATCATACAGCTCCATGGTCCAGAATGGAACAATGGTCTCTGGATCATACAGCTCCATGGTCCAGTATCGAACAATGGTCTCTGGATCATACAGCTCCCGGCCCCACTATGGAACAATGGTCTCTGGATCATACAGCTCCATGGTCCAGAATGGAACAATGGTCTCTGGATCATACAGCTCCATGGTCCAGTATCGAACAATGGTCTCTGGATCATACAGCTCCCGGCCCAGTATGGAACAATAGTATCTGGATCATACAGCCCCTCGGTCCAGTATTGAACAATGGTCTCCTCTGGATCATACAGCCCCTCGGTCCAGTATGGAACAATGGTATCTGGATCATACAGTTTCTCAGACTAGTATGGAACAATGGTCTCAGGATCATACAGCTCATCGGTCCAGTATGGACAAATAGTCTCTGAATCATACAGCTCCTCGGACCAGCATGGAACAATGGTCTCTGGATCATACAGCTCCTAGGTCCATCCAGTATGGAACAATGGTCTCTGCATCATACAGCCCCTCTGTCCAGTATGGAACAATGGTCTATGAATCATACAGTTCCTCGGTCCAGTATGAAACAATGGTCTCTGGATGGAACAATGGTCTCTGGATCATACAGATTCTCGGTCCAGTATAAAACAATGATCTCTGGATCATACAGCCCCTCGGTTCAGTATGAACAATGGTATCTGGATCATACAGCCCCTCGGTCCAGTATGGAACAATGGTCTCTACATCATACAGCCCCTATGTCCAGTATGGAACAATGGTCTATGAATCATACAGCTCCTCGGTCCAATGTGGAACATTGTTCTCTGGATTATACAGCTCCTAGGTCCACCCAGTATGGAACAATGGTCTCTGGATCATACAGCCCCTCGGTCCAGAATGGAACAAGGGTCTCTGGAACAAACAGCTCCTCGGTCCAGTATGAAACAATGGTCTATGGATCATATAGCTCCTCGTTCCAGTATGGAACAATGGTCTCTGGATCAAACAGATTCTCGGTCCAGTATAAAACAATGATCTCTGGATCATACAGCCCCTCGGTCCAGTATGGAACAATGGTATGTGGATCTTACAGCTCATCGGTCCAGTATGGAAAAATGGTACCTGGGTCATAGAGCTCCTCGGTCCAGTTTGGAACAATGCTCTCTGGATCATACAGCTCCATGGTCCAGTATGGAACAATGGTCTCCTCTGGATCATACAATCCCTCGGTCCAGTATGGAACAATGGTATCTGGATCATACAGTTCCTCAGACCAGTATGGAAAAATGGTCTCAGGATCATACAGCCCCTCGGTCCAGTATGGAACAATGGTATGTGGATCTTACAGCTCATCGGTCCAGTATGGAAAAATGGTACCTGGGTCATAGAGCTCCTCGGTCCAGTTTGGAACAATGCTCTCTGGATCATACAGCTCCATGGTCCAGTATGGAACAATGGTCTCCTCTGGATCATACAACCCCTCGGTCCAGTATGGAACAATGGTATCTGGATCATACAGTTCCTCAGACCAGCATGGAACAATGGTCTCTGGATCATACAGCTCCTAGGTCCATCCAGCATGGAACAATGGTCTCTGGATCATACAGCCCCTCTGTCCAGTATGGAAAAAATGGTCTCTGTATCATACAGCTCTTGGTCCAGTATGGAACAATGGTCTCTGGATCAAACAGCTCCTCGATCCAGTGTGGAACAATGATCTCTGGATCACACAGCTCCTAGGTTCATCCAGTATGGAACAATGGTCTCTGGAACATACAGCCCCTCCGTTCAGAATGGAACAAGGGTCTCTGGAACAAACAGCTCCTCGGTCCAGTATGAAACAATGGTCTCTGGATCATACAGCTCATCGGTCCAGTATGGAAAAATGATATCGGGATCATACAGCTCCTCGGTCCAGTATGGAACATTGGTCTCTGGATCATACAGATCCTCGGTCCAGTATGGAACAATGGTCTCTGGATCATACAGCTCCTCGGTCCAGTATGGAACAATGCTCTCTGTATCATACAGCTCATCGGTCCAGTATTGAACAATGCTCTCTGGATCATACAGCTCATCGGTCCAGTATTGAACAATGCTCTCTGGATCATACAGCTCGGTAAAGTGTGGAAAAATGCTCTCTGGATCATAACAGTTCCTCGGTCCAGTATGGAACAATGGTCTCTGGGTCGTACAGCTCCGCGGTCCAGTATGAACAATGGTATCTGGATCATACAGCCATTCGGTCCAGTATGGAACAATGGTCTCTGCATCATACAGCCCATCTGTCCAGTACGGAACAATGGTCTCTGAATCATACAGCTCCTCGGTCCAGTGTGGAACAATGGTCTCTGGATCATACAGCTCCTAGGTCCATCCAGTATGGAACAATGATCTCTGGATCATACAGCCCCTCGGTCCAGAATGGAACAAGGGTCTCTGGAACAAACAGCTCCTCGGTCCAGTATGGAACAATGGTATCTGGATCAAACAGCTCCTCGGTCCAGTATGGAACAGTGGTCTCTGGATCATACAGCACTTCGGTCCAGTATGGAAAAATGGTACCTGGGTCATACAGCTCCTCGGTACAGTATGGAACAATGGTCTCTGGGTCATACAGATGCTCGGTCCAGCATGGAACAATGGTCTCTGGATCATACAGCTCCTAGGTTCATCCAGCATGGAACAATGATCTCTGGATCATACAGCCCCTCGGCTCAGAATGGAACAAGGGTCTCTGGAACAAACAGCTCCTCGGTCCAGTATGGAACAATGGTCTCTGGATCATACAGCTCCTCTGACCAGTATGGAACAATGGTCTCTGTATCATACAGCTCCTAGGTCCATCCGGTATGGAACAGTGGTCTATGGATCATACAGCTCCTCGTTCCAATATGGAACAATGGTCTCTGGGTCATACAGCTCCTCGGTCCAGTATGGATCAATGGTCTCTGGATCACACAGCTTCTCGGTCCAGTATGAAACAGGGGTCCAGTATGAAACAATGTTCTCTGGATCATACAGCTCCTCGGTCCAGTATGGAACAAAATTTCAAAACCACATTCTTAATCATACACATGTGGAAAATTCTTTTCTGTTCTTGAGTAAAACATTCCACTAAAGAGATCTTATGAATATTATGTCCCAGTTAACCATGAAATTCACTTTTCAACAGTACATGTAACTGCTACGCTTTCTGTCGTTGTCCGGGTTTGATATTTTCGCAGTTCGTGTATTTTCCGTTTTAAATAAATTTTTATCTTCCAGCAATACCTGCTACCTTTACCGTCGTTTTACGGGTTTGATATTTTAACAGATTGTTTAGTCATTTTAGATAATTTCTAAGATACCCGTTCAAAAGGTTTGATATTTGGACCGCGTAATCTACACATACCTCGGAAATCAAGGTTCTCGCATGTCCAATTTGCTTCCTGGGTTTAACTTGCAATGGCGGCGGTTTAACTAATGTTTCGAATAACTTAACTTTGAAATACGGTCTGATATGAGATTAAAACATCCGAGAGATACTTAAGGTTTTGAAATATTTGAATGATTACATCGAATGGATCCATCTCTTTATCCCTAAATGTACAACAGTATATCAAGTTGAATTTCCTGAATAAATGCGTTCGAAAAATATTAAATGATATTAATTATGGGAAAACAAGGGGAGTATCCAAATTTGCTGTGAACGGGCCTTCAGACCTTCAGTAATGCCATCCACAAGTTTGCTATCGATGATACATTTACTTATTGATGGCTGTTCCACGACTGACAGTGCACCTTTCTGTGGGCTGATAATTTATTTAAGGTAACGAGAGTAACTTTGCGGCGGAAAGATTAAATGTATCAATAATAATTAGGCGTTAGAACAATAGCGACTCGAGTAGGAGACGAAGTATGAAAATGCTATTATTTTAATTCTATGGAGAGGCAACTCATTAATATTATGAGAACAGATATTGCTTTTGACTAGGCTATGCCAAACTAAGCTTGTCTCAAAATTTATCAATAGGCCTGAAATCTGATGATGTTGGCCCCCCATATCAATAACAATCAACTTTGGTGTATTTGGTTACATATAGGACTTGTACTGCGCGTTGACAATTTAATTACTTTCGTGTTACATGCGATGCTGCCGTAGACTTCTGGATAAGTGACCCTCTGTAATGCAGATAAGTGACCCTCTGTAATGCAGATAGAACAATTTATCATGTGACTGAAAGAGATATAATACGTCACCAGGGTTCAGGTCCATTGTGGCGATGGATATCACACACTGATAGCAAAGTACTATCTTCGTGTGTCGGATCTTTGGCGCTAAATTTCGTAACTTGTGTCTAATTCTGCTCGACCTCCAAACTACGGTCTTCGTGGAGGGAAGTGGTGGGGGGGTCGCTTAATGTCACACTCAAGGTTATTTCATCCATATGGTGACAGGCAGTTTTAATTGTGGAGGAAGGCCGGAGAGAACCAGCGCCTGGCGACGAATAACTGTCAAAGTTTCCCACATGCACCAGCGAGGCTCGAACCCGCGCTTGTTCCACGATGTGGGGCAAGCGTTTACCAGCGAAGCGCCTCAGACCATTCCGTCACCGAGGACCCTGAACTTCGTGGTCTTCTTATGCACAGCATCACAGAGATACAATATAATCTCTATAACGATTGGAAAACCATTTAGATTGAAGCATACTGATCGGTGAAACATATTATACAATATGTACAACATGATGTCTTGTCGGCAGCAGTGTAAACTGTTGACCACTTCTCTTTTGCAGTTAGCTCATGTTCAGATGCATTTGTAATGTATGCCTACTTGGAATTTGGTACTAGTATTAGTTTACGAAATAAGGTACTTCGAATATGGACGTAGAAATTCTTTACGAATTAATTCAACATTGTACACTGACCTAATTTACAGATACCAGGTGCATAGTTTGGCCATCCTCAGTCTACTAATTCCATGAGGCATGCCCCCGAAACGCCACCATCCGAGTATATACCGGTGCGATTATATTACATCTCGGCAAATCATCTGCATCGTATCACATGACTGACATTATCGCTGCGAGACAACTTGTTTTACTTATGTTAATATTCTGCTTGTGTCTCAAAAACATCATTACGGTTAACGTGTGTATCATCGAAGTCCGGGAAGTCCAGTTGCTCCTGTCATGAAATACAAGTTATTTTAACTGAACATCACCATACTGAAAAGGGCGCATGAAGCTAAAATATCGTATGGAAAAATCGACCCCGACTGGATTTACGAGACGGACGAGAGGGTGTCTTCTGCGGTGAATTGGGGTGAAATTTGCTATTCATTTAACATTCTATTTATGCAAATTTCTTTACAAAAGCTGCATGCTAAATTAGTAAATAAAACTCTGATGTGAATCAAAATAGGTTTGGAGCAAAAACTGATATAGAAAAATGACGAAAACATTGTTTCTGCTACCACACATGACAGCCATTGTGAATTTAGTCATCATCCTATGCCCAGAGGGTTATGTGAGTAGGGTCAAAGTTACTCCAATATGTTAAGCTACGAAGTGACAAAGATCCGACTCTCCGGTTTTTTCCGTTTCGGAGCACGAGAGAAAAGTGAAGTTGCCTCATATAGGCAATGAATCCGGCACTCCACATTTCGGTATTCTTATGTTAATTAAATTAATCAAATCCCCCGAACTCAAACTGGTGTTATCAGGATACCAGTACTTAACTTTATACTTCCTACTTGAAATACAACCTGTTCTCTATGAGAATCATGAAATGCATAGGTTCATACGGCCCCTAGCCCCGGGCTAATCGGTTAATCGGATGTCTAAATTGTAACCATCTCTTTCGCCTTAAAGTCGACGAGAGAGAAGGACCGCTTCATTTTTAGAGATAAAGGTCTGACTAAGATGTACCGCTAGAGCCATTTGTAGTTTTCTTTAAATCCAGTGAAGGTGGATATATATCCTTCACTGCGTCATATATATGGCGATGATCTACGGCAAGAAGATCGTATATATAGCTTTGATGAATGAGAATGAACGGACTTTGAAATAATCAGTTTTTGAAAGCGTCTGTATATAGTCATATTCATAAGAGAACAGATATAGTTCAGCCAAAAGGGGTGCACAATTAGTACCCATTAGGTGAGTGAGTGAGTGAATAGGGTTTAACGTCGCTTTCAACATTTTTTCAGCTATATCACGACGGGGAAGGGGGAAGGGAAGGGAGGGGAGGGGGAGAGGCAGGGGAACCTACTTGTAACAGAGCAGATCTAATGCTGCCATTTTATAGTGCTGTCCCACTGAAATATCATGCCGTAGGCAGACATGACACCCCACTCAGTCACATTATACTGACACCGAGCGAACCAGTCCTTGTTCTATCCTCTTAATGCTGAGCGTAAGCGAGGGAGCAACAAGTTCTATTTTTCAAGTCTTAGGTATGACCCGGCCTGGGATCGAACCCAGTACCTACCGCTTACGAGGCCGACGCTCTAACCATTAGACCCATTGGAATGCCTATATGTTGTTGATATATTGTATTTCCAAATTTCACATAGATATGATTAATGAGAAATTCGAGCAACTCTATAAACAAAGAAACATCCCATGAATTATATCCCTTCTATGTAGTAGAGCTAAAGAATGCTCCATGGCTTCTGACATTAAGATATCGGCGATCAGTTTTCTTGAGCATCGATACTATTAATGAAGTAAGACCGACAATAAAGTCAGGAGGGATTGTAGTATAGGGAATTGAGAAATCCCACGTGGATATACGTCTGTACGTTATGTGACCTTTAGCATCAAGCTCTTCCGTGGGACATTTTGAGTTTTTCAATAACCACATGCATTCAATGCCAGAGTTCTTAGAACCAGTGACGCAATATCTTTTCAAAATGCTTTTACCTCTTGAAGAGCCCCCGCCAACAGGGTTGAAAGAAGCTTGGTGGTGCAGCTTCTAGAACCAGCTATGAATCTAGGTTTGTATGATGATTTGTGCATTTTGGGAGTCCAGTACACTTTCGGTATATCGTTATGAGTTATTGGAAGACAAATACCTCTTTCCTTGGAAAACATGTTATGTTTGTTAAATAAATCTGCCAAACTAAATGCTGTTTTGGAGTAAGTAGACGTATTCGGCGATGGTGTGCTTATACTCAATTTCTTAACCAGCACCTGGTAATAGTAATATTTACATATTGTAATTTGTAGGAAGTTTCACGGAAAATGGGCTTGCATGGCGCGCCGACTTTCCCGGGTGAAATTATATAAACCCTCAGAAGACTCCGGTCCGGCTAGTGGTTTTCTCTGGACTTAAAATGGATAACAACACAACACGCATCTCTGAAGATATAGTCTTTACTATATGCATTTTGAAGGTGCTACAACATTAGGACAGTATGATGGAATAAACTGTAATTTGAAATTTCCAAACATTCTCTTTTATACTGTCCTGAAGGAATGGGTGCATGCCAGATCCATCAAATTCTCAGTACAATTATGACATCTCACATCTCTATCTGTCGCTTTTCTAAAACATGCACATCAGACTCGAAATTACAAAGTACGAATTCAGTGCACTTATACAACCATCCATTATTAAACCATATAGACTGAATTTATATAACTTTTTCTCACAAATATCTGTGTTCGCAGATGTTTTACAATACCTGACCTAAAAGGTCATGAAATGGAATATCGGAAATAGCTTTGTCAAAAGAAACAGCACTGGAAATTAAAACACATCATAATATATATATATATATATATTAAATGATCACAGTAAAAACTGCCTTTGTGTATGGTAAATTAGTATTAGAAAAAAGTCATGACTAACTCGGACTGATTGATTTTGCTAACTAGTTTCACTGCTTTCAGCAGTTCTTTAAAGCATCGTTTATTGAAATCAATTCGATTGCGGTTCTATTTATGTGCATGTGTGTTTTTCACAATTAGTTACAGTGGTCTTGGTGATATTATACACATGCACAAGATTACAAACAAAACGGAACTAATACATGGGTACATAATAACAATAATAATAAATTAAATATAACAGCTTTTATAATTGACAATGATAGACCTGTATGAGGTCTAATTCTGGTCTGCACATGCTTCATCCTTGTCATAAATTGTATACAAACTGTAAGAAATAAATCGACTTGCTAACTATAGCGATTTTCTTCAGTGCAGACAATACATGAATAATCACCTTCGGAATAAATGATTACTGAATTATGTGTATGGGAGGGAGCGGGAGAGGGTTACAGTTTGTTGAGTTCAGGGCGGAATTTATTAACGAAGTGTAGTTCTTTAATTTCCCTAAGTTTATTATAACTTGAAGAATGGGAAAATTCTGAACTTAATATCAAGGTGCCCAGCACATGTACCAATGTGTTTTGTCACCGGTAAGAAACGAAGCCTGGGTGTATTAATCTGCTGTCGATGTACACGGGTTCTGTTTCTAACAGTGTCCCCTGTTTGCCCAATATAATACTTCTTGCAACCACAAGCATGTTAGCATTGATTCTAAAGGTGAAGTTGGTTACATTAAATGTGAAGTAATTACCTATGATTAAGTTGTTTCTACAGCATTTACATCGTTCATTTCCACATTTAGAAGTTATATAATTGGGGATCGACAGTGGGAGAAATTTTGCCCTGGTTAGAATTTTCTTGAGGTTTGGGGCCTGTCGTTTACCGTTTATAATTCTAGTTTGACTGAACGTTGTTTGAGATGATCACTAGATTCCAGCATTAGTCGATTATTGAAAATTACTGGGAAGAAGTTGAAGTTGTTAGGATTATGTGTGCATACAAAAGATAGCGTATCTGTATCGGTATTTGGCCTGACCGTTCTGAGAGTTTGCACGTCGATTTTAATGACCTTCTCAATTCCAATATCTATAACTCTAGGGGGATAATTTCTCCTTATTAAAGATACATTCAGCTCGGCTAATCTGGTTAGTTGCAACTCCGTATCCGTAACAATTGTGCAAATTCTCCTTGCCAGTGTGAAAGGCACCTGATTTTTTGTTTGGCGAGGATGACAAGACCTATAATCTAGATACTGTTTTGTATCAGTAGGTTTATAATATATGTCCGTAATAATGGTGTTATCCTTACGGGTAATAAGAACACCCAAGAAAGGGATTTGGTCATGCCCCGTTTCGATTGTGAAATGGATATCTGGATCGAGGCTGTTCATAGCTTGATATAGAACCATAACATCTGCTTTCTTGGTATCCCAGATAATGAAACAGTCATCTAGGTACCGTTTGAAAGAATCCTGAACATATGTCTGGAGATTTAAGCCATGTGACTCACCGATTTTCCTGTAAAGTTGGTGTTCTAGATATCCTAAAACAAGTGTCGCGTATGTCGGAGCAAATTTGGTCCCCATAGCCGTTCCAATTTTTTTGTTGGTAATTCTGGGCGAATTCAAAAGAATTATTTTCCAGAATTTGCTGGATAGCGGCAAGGATAAACTCTCCACTGAAACGTTCACTGATCTTCTCGGGGTGATTATCTAACCAAAATTTGACAGATTCCAGTCCTAGTTTATGCGTTATCGTACTATTTTAGATTAGTAACATCTAGCGTGCAAAATATTTCCCCGTCTTGAACTGTATCAAGAAGATGATTGAGGAAGTCAATATCATCTCTTACATATTATGGCACAAACTGAATGAAATGCTTCAAAACGATATCAATAAGCTGACTTAAGCGATTAGTAGGACAGGCCGGTCCTGCCACAATGGGTCTAAACTTTAAGTCTGCAGGATGGTTCACACATATATATTCAGAATTGTGTTCTTTGATAGCTGATATAATCTCCCTAGATTTGTGTAATTTAGGTAGACCATATAACTGGCTAGTTTTACACTCAAATTTTGTTAGATAATCTTTTTCGGGTTTAGTGAGAGCCTGACCATTTGTTTGTATGAGATTATCAATCTTCCTTGAAGTGATATTATCTGTATTGTGACTAATGGTTTCATACGTTCCATTTTCCCTTAACATTACTTCCATTTTAGCCCGATAATATTCTCGATCTATGATAACGATTGCTGATCCCTTGTCCGCTTCTTTTATGATTATATTTTGTGCTCTGCAGACGTTTTAAGGCTTCTAATTCTGAAATGTTGAGGTTAGATTTTGTGTTACTATTGTTCATTTCTCTGGGAAAATGATTCAGGTAATCTATAAATACATCCAAATTTCTATCTCTGCCTCTACCAGGTTCAATAGTGCTTTTGTTTTTAACAAGAGACTCATTAGTATATGGCGTATCATGGAACAATTCCTGCAGTCTTAATTTTCTGCAAAATTTAGAAATGTCACTTTCGAGTTCATGGTCATTTTGTTTTGGTGTCGGAGTATATTTCATTCCTTTGAGAAGTAAACTTCTCTCACTCTCAGTTAAAATGACACCAGAAAGATTTATGACTTTAGGGTCCACAATTTCTACCTGTCCTGACTCGGTCTCTGCCGTAAACTCCTCTTGATATTGACTGGGGTCCCTCCCTTCTTGGGCATTTTGCCCTTGTGTGATAATCTCGCCAAAGACCGGTTGATGGAATCGCCTCGGGGACGGATGAGTTTAGCACTGATTGATTCCGGTGGGATTGGATGGTCGGTTGATTCGGTTGTTTGTTGGCTGGACGATAACGGTAAGGCTGCTGCTTCTTTGTTTGTTGCTGTTTGAATGATGTTGGATGCCTGTTCGTTTCTGGGCGCTTGTCTAAAAAATGACTCCGGTCATTAGACACATTTGTCTCACTGGATACAGGCCTTTGGTGTGGAGGTGATGAACGCGGCACAGATCTTTGTTGCGTCGGCGTTCGCGGAACTAGTTGTACTACTTCGGCAAACGGGGTATTTTCTCGTATTGTTGGTGCTACGATGGTTAGTTGTTCAATTTGGTTCTCTTTGTCAGGCAAACTTTCGAACCACAGCCTTTTTCTGGTCCAAATGTCTTTCAACTTTTGCTCTTCCTTATAGATTTCGGTCAGCCATAGTTCATTCAACTTGCTTCTAACTGACAAGTTTGGTACTCGATGGACTAAATCTTGAAACAAGGAGTCGTAACTATTCATTTTATCCTCCTGCTTACCGGCATGTTTTCGTAGTCTGGATATCTCCATGCGAAATTTCTCAAGACTAAGCTCTTGTTTTCGCTGTTTTTGATCAGCCGTATCTCCCGGTGTTTCGTGTTCACGAAATTTACGTGGTATGTACATCACATCTGATTTAAGAAATTCTTCATATACGACCCTTATACCGTCGTTTCTAACCATATTATAGAAACACATTTTCCTTTGGTTTTTCAGTTTCGCCCACTGATGTCTAACCCTTCGCCGATATGCGAAGGATTCTTGATTAATCCTGTTGGTCTCTTTTTCCAGTGACCAGGCTTCTGTAAATGTAGACAATTGTACTCCCAGACCTTGAATACTTTCGCCCATCTCTTGTACATTTTGAGTGCTATGTTTCTCGGATTTCAGTCCTTCCAGAGTTTCCGTGTTCCGCCTTTGTTCTTGAATCAGAGATTCCAGTTGATGGGCAATTTTCCTAAGTAGTTCCGTTTGTTGCCGCAAAAATTCAGCTTTGAGCGTCATCTTCACACACAGTAGAATATAGATTAAATGATCACAGTAAAAACTGCCTTTGTGTATGGTAAATATAGTATTAGAAAAAAGTCATGACTAACTCGGACTGATTGATTTTGCTAACTAGTTTCACTGCTTTCAGCAGTTCTTCAAAGCATCGTTTATTAAAATCATATATATCGAAGCAGGAAATTCACTAAACTGTCCAAATGGTTGGTACGTTATATATTTACAGATACTATATATATATATATATATATATATATATATATATAGTAGGCCGACCATCGAATTACCAGAGTAATACAGGCCCACTTCAAATTATATTTATTACATATTACGAAATAAACTGATTGGTAAAAATATATGATTTTAGGTAACACCTACAGATTCAAACTTACAAATGTAACCTATATTACAATGAGCTACCTCTCGGGCGACATCATATGCCATTAGATTTTAAGTGTATTCTTTGGCACCCTGGACAGATTATAATTTCAATTTCAATTTATTGTACCAAAGAACAGATAGCTGTCATGGGGCAAGGTACAATTCACAAACACAAATACATTTTCAAGGGACAATATGTTATCCTGAGGTGATAAAAGTTGTCATTTACTGGTAAACCATTTTAAAATATACGTACTGTAGGTGTTATACTTAGTGGACATATGTTTTAAGTTTATTCTGTATTATCTCCAGCCAGACTTGTTGACCATTTTCCTCACTTGAAAGCAGTGAAAGACAAATTTTGAAACAACATTAGATAATTTACAGGGAGATCAGGAAACAATAAAAAACATTTCGTTAATACTCATTGATAGGACCAGAGGACCAATAAGCTTACGCGTAATAGTGTGAATTGTGTCACAACGTTGCTTTTTATAGATGGGGCATTTGAGCAAGAAGTGCCATTCATCTTCTATTTTGCAGAGGTTACAGTTTTTGCATATTTGACTAGATAATGGGATTTTGGAATATCGCCCTCTTTCTATTTCTAGATTAGTAGTGCTCAGTCTGAGAAACGTAAGTGATCTTCATTGCTTTAAATCTTTAACAACATCAAGATAACATTGGTTTAAATTTTATTTTATCATATGTTCTAAGTTTACTGTTATCTTGAGATGCATTCTCAAAAAATATACTGTCCAACTTGTCAGTCAACTTATCAAATTAAGACTGCTTGCTTTATTGTATTGTTGGATGGACGAAAATGGTCTATAGATGTAACCAGTGAGATTCAGAGATTGCAATATACACTGGATATTAAAGAACCAGCTTGACTTGACAAGTTTTTCATCCGTTAAATAAGCCTTATATAATAAACGAGATGGATGAAGTTGCTCAAGCCTGAGGTAATATTTTATCATGGTGACCATAATATCGATACTAGGAGGATATACCCCCAATTCAGCTAACGAGCCAATGATACTTGCTCTCTTAGGTAAATGTGAAATGTACTGATCGCTGTTAACTTAGTGATTAATTTATCCCAGTTCTCAAATACGTTCAACTTTTCGCTAAATGCCTGCCCCCTCCCCCTCCCCCCCAATTTCAGAAGCATATAGCAATTAATTAATAGTATATGATAGCAGGCAGACTAACACTGTCCCAATTGGCTAAATTCGAGCCTCCATTAAATGCGCTCTGATTGGTTTCTCCATATTTAGAACGAAGACGTTCTCTTAATGTCAGAGTTTGTAAGCTCCAAAGCTGTCGGTGTAATTTCACATTAGTAAGGTATGCAATCTGATGTTATGAGAATGAAGTAAGGATAGCCCTGTGACATCATGTACGTGTTGACCAATGCAGATGTAGTCAGGCTGCTGTACCCACACACACTTTCAGGGAGGGAAACCACATTCACTAAAAGAAGTCGGTTCACAGGCCCAGTAAGGATTAGACGAAGAGGCTATCAAAACTGGCACTATTTTATACTTCTTGCCATATGTAATTATTCCCTACACATCGCCGTTTGTCATCCAAATTTTAATATATTTAATCAGTTTCGTTTTAAAAAGTGGTACAGGTCAAGGTCACTGCCAGCTATTAAAATTATATTGATAAGCTGTTCCACATATATGTATCTTCTTCTTTTTCTTCTGCTTAAATTATATTTAACAAGCTTCAAAGAAAACAAATTTTCTATATAAAAACAAGACAGATGTATAAACAGGAGACCACTAGTTCAAAGCCAAAAACGAAAAAATCATAACTGTGACGGAATACAAAATTTTGGTTACAAATTTTGTGAAAATCGTCCTAATGAGCAGAACGGTTTGTCAAAAATTCATTTTTGAAATACTGGTACTTTAGAGCAGATTGCTGAAATATATAACTGTTTACTTAAGTCGGAAATATTTCAAGAATGCTATATGAAACTTATTCGTGTTCTACAAATTGTTTTTGTATAAGCTGCCTTGAGGATCAGTGAAGCCATGAAGATTACATGTATTATCAACAAAGTGGAAATAGTGACAACAACAATTTAGAGAGTTTTCTTTTAGTTTTTTCTTGTTTTCAATTAGCCTAATTTTGTAACAAATTTACAATATTAAAAAAATATATATATTTTGATTTTTGTTACTTCCAATAAATTGACTGAGAATATTCCATGGTTTCAAATGATGAAAAAATGGACATTGTTGGATGATATTTTGTGGCAAATATGATATTATTCAGTTTATAAAATGTAATCACCAACTTAATTAATTACTTGAATCAGCACATTTGTTACTTAATTCATATTACCAGGTAAAAGCTTTTGTTTAGTTTTTTTTATTTTTTATCCCGAACTAAACTGCTGCTTGAGTAGAATTCATTTGTGCTTGACGCAATAAAATGCATTGTTCTTTTTTTTTTTTTTGTCGAGTTCTCAATCATTCTTTATTTTCTATACATGAATACATATAAGAAAATGTTAAAACTAAGATAAAATATTACATTTTGATACCAATATATTAATGATATGTATAATAAATCAATATAATACTAAGACATGAAAATCAATGGAATTCTTGTATTCTTACTGCATTTTAAGATTGCCATATAAGTTACGTAACCAAATAGATCAAAATATCAATTGAGAAGAGTACAATGGAATCTAACCCATTGCATATTATGCAATGTACTGTAATACTGAGTTTGTATTTTAAACCTACAATGACTATATTTCGGATGAATCAATATATTAATATGCTATGAAAACAGTGGTATCTTAATGCAAAATATGAAAACCTATATTGATAATATTTGTGATAAATCGATATATATTACTATGAGATGGAATCTTGCTGCCCATAACGGTACACAATCCATATCAAAAACATTGGCCAAGACGGATCATTTCTCAGGTATTTGCAGATATTTCTTACTCAGCTCTAATTCATAATCAAAGAGAAAACTTAAGTTTGCATGTGTACCATATTTATACTTACTGATACACATTTTAGCAATTAAAATAATGTGGTTAATTACCTCTTTCTTCTTTGAAGAGAGTGAACATTGTATCATAGTAGATACTAGACTCTGTTACACCAAAACAGGATGTGATTAAGTTGTAGTGTAATCTGTATATTAGCAATAGAGAAAATTTTGTCTTCAACTATTTTCCAAAAAGCTTTAATAGGCACAATGAAAAAAGAAATGTTCAATAAATTCAGCCTCATTACACTGTGTACATTTGTTTGAGTCTTTCTTTCCTATTTTGTGGAGAAGTATGGCCGTTGGATATATATTATGTAGCATCTTCCATTGTAAAACTTGAAGTCTGGTTTCAGCAGTACAAATGAAAGGCAATCTAAAAATATAATCATTTATTTCAATGCCGGTCTTCCTTTGCCAGAAACCTACTGCACATGGTTTAGATACCCTTTCAGAAGTGATGAAATTTCTAAAATTTCTCGTCTTCCACCCATATATAGACTTTCCACAAAATGAAATATAGTTTTGACTAGTCAAATTATGTTGAAAGTTATCTATCCAGAGTTTTGGGATGGCATTTTTCATAACATTGTATTCAAATATGCGACCTGGTGAAGGGCCAAGTAAATTAACGAGCTGCTTAAATGTACAAAGGCGATCATTGTGGAAAATATTTTTGACTCGTACTATTCCAGCCTTCACCCAATCTTTGAAAAAGTGTGGTTTACCTTTATACTTAATGAGATTGTTATTAAACAAAGCTTGCATTGGGATATCAGGTGGGTTTAAAGAGATTTGATGACTATCTAACCATACAGTAAAGACCTTCCTCCAAAATAGTGATTTGATAGAATCAAGTTGTATGAATTGTTTGCTAGACACTGAACTTTGAAAGGCACTAAGTCTGTGTCCTATTTTGTTGAAATAAAAAAAGGGGACATTTTGCCAAATTTCTGCATTATCTGAAAAAAGTTTGGGGACCCAGCTCAAATAAAAGCTTGTTTGTAAGTCATTCATATCTAACATTTTCAGTCCAC